>JAOCPS010177802.1:0-14346 GCA_025505425.1 Graphium colonna
GAGATGAAATATGGGGGTTCTATTGAAAACTAGAATCTAGTGTAATTCCTAGAAACACCGTGGAATCTAAAGTATTAAGGGGTTCATTATTTAACATAAGACCTAGGTCCTACTTGTATGCCGGTAAATGAAGATTTGTGCCACTATAGCCATAGAGTCTAACGACAACCGTTTTGTTTTGTACAGCTATTGTCGTCATGCCACATAGTGAACTTCAGTTGAACGGCTATATTGTGCTAAGTGGCTAAGTGTCTGTCAATGTATTAATTCATAATATATGAAGAAAATATCATGGTATACCAAAGAAAGACTAATATATTTATATTTTAATAGTAATCCTTGAGGTATACCATAAGAGTTAATATGTATGTATACACTTACAGTATGTATGTACATATTCTTTGTAAAGAGTGCATAAATAAACATCAATATTTTGCACTCAGTACAAAGTTTAAATGTTGATTTATTCAAAACAAAGATCTATTATCTCGTACAATTACCAGTACTAACCTAATTTTGGAGTTTTAGTTAGGGTATTTTCTTTCTTTGGATTTTTTTTCCGACGAACCTCCGGTGCTGTAGTAAATTTTTCTTTGTATTCATTTTCACTAATAATAGGAGCAGCCATCATACTTTTAAGAAGACTTTGAAGTTTTTCAGTAGAGGAATCTGATTTAGGTTTTTCATCTTTTTGCACTTTATCTTCTTTAATTGATAAATTAGGTGCATCCCCATCTTTTTCTGGTGGCCTTTCTGATAAACATCTAACAAATAATCTCAAATCTCTTCTGAATTTCAATCTGAAAAAATAATAGGATTTTTAAATATGTCAGAACCTTTCAGACTACTTTTTATACTCTCAATAAAAATAGAACCTTGTGAGCATTTTAGTTTTAAATAAGATTTTATTTATTTTTCAAACAGTTTTTCTAAATCAATTAACCTCTTCTAAAATAAGGTTATGTTAGTTATATTTACTGACAGCTGTCGCTTAGGGGACATTTTTAAATGCTCTACACACAACAGATTCATTACAAAATACCTCCGCAGAATTAGGTGATAGATTATAATAATGATGAATCATTGCAGAGCAGTAGCCATTTAGCAAATTTTAAAATTTTAGGCCTGCCGTTATTGATATACAAAAAAAACGCAACAAATTTACGAACAAAAATAACAATTAAAATTGCCCTTAATTTTATACGTGAAAGTCATGTATGATATTGATTTTTGTGTTTTTAGGGTCCCGTAGTCTATTAGGAATCGTTATGGTTGCGTCATGTCTGTCCGTCTGTCCATCCGTGCTAGTACTTCGCCATTTCTGTACCGATCGTCACGAAAATTGGTGAAGAGATGTAAATTGAGGATTCAAAAGTTATTTAAAATTATGCAAAAATATTTTTTCAAAAACTTTTTCAACTGCAAAATTAAATATGACGATTTTTATTTTGTGAAGCGATCGGACGGACCATATAACGGATACAGAACCCTTTCATATATATATATATATATATAGAATTAATTATGATGTCGTGTCTTAGGGTTCCGTAGTCCACTAGGAAACCTTATTGTTTCTTCATGTCTGTATGTCCGTCCGGTCTCGTACTCCGCCGTCTCTGCTCTGATTGTCACTAAAATTGGTGGAGAGACATATTATAACTGTATGAAAAAGAGCGTTAACTTTTAATAAACTGTAACAATAATTCGGGAAAATAACTATGCTAACTAGCTATGTCAACGAAAACTATAGCGCATTCGGTATACATTGTTATTTTTACACAACTTATCGAGTTGTATAAAAATAACTATGTATAATACTGAGCAAGTTATGTATTTACAGTCGTCCTTACAAAATGTGTAGTACCGACCGCAAAATAGAATTTATCGGAATTTATTTTTGTCAAGGGCTCGGATCATCGGATGGCTACGGAACCCTTTCATGTGCGTACCCGACACGTTGTTGACGGGCAAGGAAAATATACTGCGAACAGATTTGAGATTCCAATTTAGTATTCAGCCTTCCCCATACATATGGTGATTGAATACATGATGGAGATTGCAAACAAAATATCTTATTCTACGTAAAAAGCTGAATGTTTGTGTCTTGTCAAATATTATGATAGAGATCTACTTAATTCAGAAATCTTATACGGAAACCACATGTGGTTGGCAGGCTGATCAATTGTAGTAAACTTCAATAAATTATTTGATAACAGTTATTCATTATTATATAAACGAGTAATACAACTCATTTTAATTTAAGTTTAAAGGAAGATGGCTCCACCACTGGATCTATCTAATCTGCTTAATATTACAGCTATTTATGATGAAATTCGTAGTGCTACAGCTGCATTTTAGAATAAACGATATTGATGAACACTGTTAAAATAAATACATATTTCGATCTCCATAATCCAATATCAAGAGAATAATATCAATATATAGTTTTAACGTCTTTAATATGATACAATACAGTAAACATTATTTTTTAAATGTATTAAAGATATAAATAAGTATTTAAAAATATTCTTTTATTCAGGCGGTTCTAAGCGGTTTTATCGGCGTAAAAATTTCCCCGTTTTGGCAATATTTTTTGTTGATGCAACTATTACTCATAGTGTGTTGTTACGTAACCTAAAACCTTCTTCGATAAATAGTCTATCCAATACTATTTATTTTAATTCGGACCCACAGTTTCAGAGATAAGCGCGTTCAAACAAATAAACAAGCTTTTCATCTTATAATATCAAATACAGATTGATCACTACTGATGTCAACGCCATCTATCGAAATAAGAGACATTCACATACATTTGTTTTGTAGTTTAGGGTACATAAATATATTTGAAATGAACTATTAAAATATAATTCATCTTTTACATTGGACTTTAAAGTTCTTTTAAAAAAATGTATTTCTCGTAAGCATTTTAACTCTTAATAGACCACGGTACAATTCACTCCATCTAGCTCTTCGTCATTAAAGCCACCTCGTGTGTCTGAAAATTGTTATTTCAAATAGCAAATGACCTCTTTTATGCTCATCTCACCTATGATAATAATTAATATTAGTTATTAATAAAATACCTAATAATATAAACAACAATAATCGGTTGACGTTAGCCTATCGCCGTCCACTGCTGGACGTAAGCCTCCCCCAATGCGCGCCATCTGTCCCTGTTCTGGACAACTCCTTCTCATTTAATTTATCCGTTACCTGCCACCGTTCTCTAATCGTCAATTTATTATTCTTTATTGTTTATATCGCTAGTTTTTTTATTCCACTCTTGTCTTTAATGCTCTGATCTATGGAATATGGAATAAATACAATGATTTTAGTTTAGTAGGCGCGATAAGTTGTGAAGGATTTTCAGCTGTCGGAAATATCAGTTTACAAAACCCATCATGACGGTGTTGTGGGTAGTGGCCTGTTTCTATTAACAAATGATTTAGTTATCACTGGCCGGTCAAGAAATATTTTATTAGTTGATTTGATTACCTAAGACTCAAGACAGAAACCACTACATTTGCTTTTAGTTAGGCGCGGGCGTCATTGCTACTGGCTAGTTAAGCTCGAGGGCTCCCGGGAGAGGCTCAGATCAGCCGCCACTCTACTCGTGTTACCGGATTAGGCGGCCGTTGACCTCTTAGGTCGCTTCGGCGGACGCTCCATGGAGTGCTCAGGCGTAAGGGTCCCCGAGAAGGGACTTCTGTTTGGATTGTCACTCATTGCGCGTTTTGCATTTCGACTCGAGGGTGTCCAGGAGGCCGAACCACGGCTCGATCGGTTGTTATTATCGAACTCGAACTAACGGGAAGGCTACACATAACTACCGCTTCTGGATGCGTTATCTCTGGGAAGGAATGGGCGGAAGAAACTCCAGCAACGCCTCTATCGGGACTGAACCTGCCAGCTACTTTGCACTATCTACTATACGCATTCCGCCGCAGTCGCCGCTGAGCGTGGTTTGTTCTCCGTTTCTTGAGACGCTCTTTGTATTTTACTATGGGGAGAGTCTTCTCGTCGTCGGGGAAGTCTAAGACGTGACGCGGCCTACGGTTTTCATGTCGTTTAAACATGCTTAGCGCTATGGGCTTATAGGTGGAGGCACCTTTGACTAATTTGTTCGGATGGGTCGCGGCGGATTCTAAGTAGCTGCGCGATGCCAATTTCATGACTTGAGCGATGGTCGGAAGCTCAAAATCAATATGCAAGTCAATATTGCGCATGAACCAGGGTGTTCCCGTGGCAGTGCCGATTCTGGAGTGAAGTTTGTTTATTTGGCAGGGAAAATCGGGCACTCACGTGTCATTATGGGGCGAATTACTGCTTTATACTCGTAGATAGTCGCCTTATTCCGAGGGGACAGTTTGGACTTGAGTTTAAAAGGCGATATGGGCGATCTAAGATGTAGGTCGCCTGGTTTGTTGCCCGGGTTACATGCGGGGTGAAGCTGAGTTTGGAGTCAAGGACGACACCCAAATATTTGGTTTTATTCACCCATGGAATTGGACAGTCCATGAGTGTGATGAGTGGGACTACATTTGGTCTTCACAGACAGCTTATAAATATTTTTAGAGCAAAATACTTAACATAAAAACAATACAAATGAAGTAAGTTTTAAGGCACTTTATTGTCAGACTGTATAATTGCCGACAAACATTATTAACAAATTATCTTTGTATAAAAGTGAGTATGGATACATATGTACACTTAGTAAATTAATAATTTCTACTTCTTTAGAGTGACTAATGAAATTGCAGTTTACATTAAAAATTAAAAAAAACACATCAAAATCATATTTGAAAAAAAAAAACTTCTATACGGAATAGCAAGTCTTGAATTTAAAAAACATTTTCTAAATTATTTTAACAACAATTGTTCCGATGTCAACTTAACTGCAATAAAATGTCAGTACTTAAAATCCTATAACAAATATAAGTCCGTAACAAAATGTCCATTCATATTTATAACATAGAAAATAACTAGGACACACCTTATGAAAGATTCTAAGGTTTTAAGCTGGGTACAGACATATACAGTGTTAACTCCATGTGACATCACTCGATTTATCGACAAATTTACTAAAGCGTCAATATCACATGGCTTTGAATATATATATAATTGCATTGACTGTACAATGATACTTTTTCCATTTAACAATAACTCTCTATATCACCATAAAATGAAATCATTTCAGTGTCATCATAGAGTTTACACTGTATCTTGAAAAACTATTTAAAAAAAAGTACTATATAATGAAAAGGGTGTGAATTGTGACCAGAGAAATTAGCTAGGCGGTTTTACAAATATCTGTTTCTAAGATTGTAAAAAGAAAAATGTACTATTATTAATTATATTAGTAATACAACTTTGCTTCTATGAATTATTTGTTTCATCTTAAAATTTCGTTAAGAGTGGTAAGCGAATTAAAAAACTGTAAAAAAAGTTGTAAAGTGCTAAATAAGAGTTATCTTTTTGCAAAAGATTCAAACCTATGATCTCGGATCACAGAATCGACACCAGCAATACTAGGTATTTCCTTTCGAAGAAGTATAAACATGAAATTATTAAGCTATGGATTCAACCATGACATACAAAAATACCTTCATCATAAACTAAAAGCACTGGAAGACAATATACCCTTTTAATAACTATCTTATAATTCTACATTTTGACTATTACTTCCGGTAGGACCAAATTCTTAACATTCAAAAGAATTTCTGAAGTACAGCACCGTTATTTAAAAAGTAAGTTGTGTATCTCCTATTTAATTTAAAACCCACATTGATTTGCGTTTTAGCAAATTTACGACTAAACTTATGAAATAATACCGATAAAGTGTAATTTTAAATACACTTTTATATTTAAGTAAAAAAAAAACTATACAATGCGGAACAAATTCACACTTAAATGCCAGTGAGCAAAATGACACCTAGTAATTATTGCCTACACTTTCTGAACTATAACTATTGAACCGAACAAACAAATTATCACATTTCTTTAAATTTAAAAACTTAACAAGATATCTGAATCAATATAAATTTAATTGACCCTAAAATTTAGTGATCATTTTCATATGTATGCCAAGGGCATTTTTAAATGGCAGTTATAAAAAAAGTCCTATTAAAATATAACTAATTTAAAGTAAACACTGTAAGTACATCATGCTTGTGATGTTTTCGTGGAAATATGGCACCAACTATGGAAGCACCTTTAACATTCACTTAAATCTAATAAATTGAAAATACCCAAAGTTCCATTTACTCAGAACATTTAGCTTCATCTTTCACGCATAAACAAAAAGATACATAAGTTGAGCAGTTCCATTTTTAAAAAATAACTATCTTCGAAAGTTGACCAGCGATTGAGCGTTCTAAATTCAAATTTGGCTTAGCTCCACAGAATATTTCGAATTTAATTGTTAACAGTTTTATAATTCGATTTTCTTTATCGGAGCAATCGACGCGTTCGAAATTTAAAACTGGCGTAGGCTTTGCATACTTCAGCTTTTTTTTCTAGTGCTCAAAATCAAGACTGTCTTCGACCAGTGTTTTTTTCAAAGTTTTATCGAAGCGATTGACGCATTCGAAATTTAAAACTGGCGGAGGCTTTGCATATTTCAATGGTTTTTTTCTAGTGCTCAAAATCAAGACTGTCTTCGACCAGTGTTTTCTTCGAGGTTTTATCGAAGCGATCGACGCGTTCGAAATTTGAATTTCAATTGCTTATCTTTATAAAGCCAATGTATGTGTAGCCAGGACGCAGCCATAGAGTGCGGTTGCGTTCCCTTTGCGATAAATTGACTGTATCGCCTTTGTGGAGGCGCGCGAGGGTTTGCGTTGCACAGGATATCTGGGACTTGTCTAAGGAGCGCCCGCTGGAGTCGTCTCCCGTCGCACAGGCACTTAACATTCGAGGGTTTTGCATCGGCTGCCGTGCCCATATAAAGTAGCAGTTCGGTGCGTGGGTTAAGTACACCACCTGGAATTTAAAAAAAATATTTAATTTTTGTAGGAAAACTTCAGTAAGTAACTTGGTCTTTTGAGACTTAGGCTTCTACAAACTGAATTGACGTATGATAAAAATATATAGTTTACTTTGTTACTAATAATAGAGAATGTGTTATATTTATACAAATAAATTCAATAAAAAATGTTTCTAAAACCAATCTTTTATAGGCGTATAGCGCTCTTCAAAACGAATCAAACGAGACCAAACTAGATGGGTTTGCGTCGTTAAACTAAAGCCCCTACCTTCCAGTTTCATTATCAGATTAGCTCTAAGTCATAATGATATTGTAATGTCACGCAATATACATATTCGTGCAACAAAAATTTCAACTATATCCAAACAAACCAGAGAGTGGGTCAAAGGACAATGTCAAAAATTAGTACCAAAAAGCCCCATGCATCAATATCACAATTATATGGTAATTATTCACATTTTTTTTTACAACATTACGCCTCAATAATTTGACTTTTTAACAGGGAATATAATTTAAAGTATAAAAATATGAAATTTGCTTTACATACATGACATTTACACAATCTGTCATAGAGATGTAGAATGCAATAAAAACTATTTTACATGAATCGATTTATTTTATTTTATTAAATATCTTTGAAAACTTTTATCTTTTACGAATAGAACTGTTGCAGGAGTTAATATTATACGACTGGTTTCCATAAAACATGCTTGAACTTAATGCAAATTAGTATGGCATTCCATATAAAAATGGACATTGTCTTTTAACTTACAAGATTCTAATATAGATGCACAGACAATGGGAAAAGTGAAAGTAAATACAGTGTAAACTGCATGTAACGTCGCTTGATTTAACTACAAACTCTCTAAAGTCGACATCCCATGGCTTTGATTGGTATAGCATGCCTTCCGTACAATGATACTCTTTCCATTTAACAACAACTCTCTATAACGCCATATAAACCTATTATATCCAATCTCCCAGGTTGACAACGCACTTGTAACTCTCCGGATGTTGCATTTGTCTATGGGCGACGGGATCGCATACCATCAGGTGAAAAAATATATAATATACAGTCCCTTTAGTGTCGTTATATAGAGTTTACACTTTATAAACTTGTGAAAGAGGTTTCAATCATACGGTATGCTTTAATTTAGTAGTAATAATAATAATAATAATTTAATTAATTCTTGAAGAACCGATCAAACACATAATTTTTTTTTCATTACAGTGTTAGTATCATATTTAGGCGTTAAGTTTGTTGTAGTTAAGTTTTGTGAACGAGGTAACTAGGTCTCGTCAATTCAAACGTTTGGAACGCAACTGCGAACTAACAATTGTTTTAATAGGGCCATACAAGTCATGGGGCTTCCTTGAATCAGATGAGTTTTGTTTTCGAAACATTTTAGTCGTCGATCAATAACTGTAATGATTAATATTAACTTTGAAATATATTATTAATAAAGCTGATATACAGTGCTATTCAACTAAGAACGTGTACAACTTTGAACTCGATTTGTCATGTAGGTAAATGACTGTATTGTAGGTTTTATTTGGACGGAAATATTAGTATTTTTAATTTTTTAATCGACGTTAAAAAAGGAGGGGGGTTTCTATTTTTCTCCATTCCTCATTCATTGATGAAACGATTTAATTTTTTTTATCTGTTTAATTAATCCAACTAAAAAAAAATATTTTAAAAATATCTCTTTTACTGACCCTACCTATATTTTTCCATATGACACATTGTTTGTTGACCGGCACTTTACGTAAAGAATTTGTGACTTTTAAATTAATTTTATTTATCTGAAATATGACTCTTATTATTCTAAGCGCAGTGTTTTACATTCGTTTTTTTTATTTGGTTGTTCTTACATAAAAGCGTCATTAGGATAAGTTGTGATAAATTAATTAAATTATAATTATAGGAATGGTCTCTTAATGGCTTATTATTACTAACTTCAAATTATGTAAATAATTAAAAAAACTATTTTGGAATTTAAGAATTGGCAATAATTGTTATTGCCTATTAAAACTCTATAATTACGTAAAACGTTACATACTTAAGTAATAACACTTAAATTCAACAAAACTGACTAAAGGTTATTTTTAAGGAATTTATAAAATTCTAACGAGCTTTCAAATTGTATGCTGCATTAAAAGTCGTAACAAAAACATCATTAACTCACCTGCGCATAAACTAAGTACAGTCCGCTTTCCTTAATAGTAAAGTAGTTTTTATTAAGCTCTATTTTGTTTTCGCTATCTTTCGACGACGTCTCCTCGTCGCGTTGCCATGGGGCGATGAAACCTGGAAAGAAAGAAAAAAAAACATTAAAACCTTATTATAAGAAAGAAAATAAAATAAACATTAAAACGTCTTTGTTTATATATGATTAAAAAAAATCAACAACTGCAATGCATACCAGTGATCATTTAAAAGTTAATTTGAGCTATTTATGTAAATAAGTAAAAACCGGTTCTCTATAAACAATAAATAACAACGTTAAGGCTATTTGTCGATGCTATATAGCACTGCTATTAAAGCTTCCGGTATTCCCCTTAACGAATGTTGCCCTATAGAAATATTAGGCGATAAGAGTGTTTACACAAAATGATTTATTGCACATTAAATAGAATTCCTTGGTCGTTGCGAGTTGGACAAATAATTATAATAACATCAGCAGTCTCTTTTATTCACATATTTAACACATTTTACCCATAGATTTACTAATTATATAAATGTAAAATATTTCCAACGTGCTAATTTATTTAAAACTTGGATTGCCATAAAAATTATTTAAAGCACGATATAATATACCAAGATTGTTTTAGCTTTTATTCTGATTACTACACTTAACTCCACGCAAACGGCAGAAGTTATAAATTTTATCGTATTTGAGATATCGATACACAAAGTCTTAATTTAAATTCGGCTTTTAGTCTAATTTGTATTTTATTATTTCATACTCCATATTATTCATACCCATAGGTAATCATGTAAGGCAAATGGGATTTAACAAAAAATGTCACTACTAATTTTGCCGCGTACTTTTGGCCTACTTTTAAAAAAAACCATATGTCCGGGGGTTAAATTTTGCGTAATAGCCGCAGTTATTCATACATGTAATAGCTCGCGCATAATTTCCCGTCACTACATCCATGTGGACGTCTTGTCAGTGACCACCATAAAAGATTGATAAGTTCGAAGTGAAGTGGAAAATAAATTTCACTGTGTATGTGAGGTGATACAAAATGTATCCACACACACACACACGCACGCTATATATATACACATACGAGCTATATGTATAATACTTTATATTTTTATCTGACCTAAGATTTTACTACTACTTTTTAGAGATACCAAAGAAAAGTTCTTACATTGTTTTGTTTATCAAGAACAAATGTTTTTTTTTATTTAACATGTTGATGGATACATAAAAATACTAACCAGGATTTCCGTCTTCATTAATTCATTAATAAAAGGAATTTCTTAGAAACGATCTCTATATTGCACGAAACCACAAGAAATGTTTAGACGCATGTGAAGGGTACGTCGATAGTGTCGTTTCCAGATGCATAGTTCGTATTACTTGATTTTAAAAGAACCTTGAGTCTAGTGAAGGGGTGGACAGAAGTGACACAACAATTTAGCGAACAGCAAGGGCTATTTGAAACCAGAAGTTCCAGTTCGAGAGCAAGTATTCTTTATTGTGAGATTCTCTTGCGATCAAAGGGCGTTCGCAAACGAACTACTTATGTACAAACGTCTAATTTTGAAATAACTGTTAGAATATTTTTTTGGATAGGATCGAACCCACGACCCGCGACGCAGGAGCTAGCTGCTTAGTAACTACGTAAGAGTGATCAAATCAGAACATTTGATCGCGTCTTTCTTTGAATATCTGTCCTAACAACGACATGAAACGCTTGTCATAGGCTAATCTTCTTTAGTATATGATAGCCAGGTTCATAATGAATTATTTATGGATTCTAATATTACGCTAACATCCTTAAGTACCGGGTGACAAACACAATTTGTATGTAGCAGTTTGACTACCAATCGTATTAAAATTCTATTCTAAATTAAAAGTGAAGTAAAGTAAAAGCCTATTTTTAAATTGTCCCACTGCTGGGCAAAGGCCTCCTTTAGACAGGGTAAAGGGCATAATACACCACGCAGCCCAAGTGCGGATTGGTGGACTTCACATATCTTACAAATATTATTTCTTACATATGCATATTCCTCACGATGTTTTCCCTCACCAGAGCACGTGGTAAATCAGCGCTTAAAATTGCAATTAGAAAATTAACAATTTCATTGGTGCCGGCACCGGATATTGAACTCAGGTTCGACTCAAGTAAACAGAATTGACGGCGAGCGCCCGGATATTGAGCTACTACGGCTCCTTTTATTCCAAATTACTCAATTAATCGATTTCAATAAAGGAGGGGGCTTAATATGTTTGTGTTCCTCAATTACTCTAAGACGCCTGGACAAATTTGGAAATTTTTTTGGTTTAAAAGAGTTCTCTCCACTTGGTCCCTTAGCCATCAGGTCGTATGCTGATGGATACTAGAGAAATCCAGGGAACTGTTTACATTTTATAGGCTACGTTTGAAGTCATTTGAGGAAAGGAATGGGAAAAAACATTCAAGGATGTTTTTATTATTTTTGTTTACTTGTTAAGAAAGATTTTAGAATATTTTACATCAGGTGACATTGACGATGCCGCGGGGCAGAGTTGACAAACAATTTCATCTCCAGCGATCGACACTAGCATCGAGTTACGAGCTGGGGAACGTAGGCGCGTCCGTACGTTTCGACGAAATGTTATCTCAAGTTATTTATTAATAAATACACTCAAAGATTATTAATTGTAATAATAGGCTATTTAACTCGTTAGATATGATAAAAGGAAATCGTTAACTTAAACGTGCAATTCCGCGATTACTAATTACAATTGTCAGGAGTAAGAAATGAGTCATTGCAACGTGCAACGATTATGCTTTGAACGATTTGTGTAATTAATTATATACTTTAGTCCTTACATGTAATTAAAATTGTTTGTTAATAACTTCAAAATAAGAGCGGCATTAATAATCATACGGCACTAATAATAAATTAATAACTAATTATTACAATTTTTGTCTATTTATCTGTTTGGATCGGATAACCTTTTGAACGCCTTGACCAATTTTGACGGGACTAGCAGCTTATACTACATGGAGTATCTCAGGCTTATTTACTTAATTTGGCGAAATGGGTTCCGAGCAAATAATATAACTTAAAAAATATCATACGGGTGATACCACAGACAACAGTTTATTATTAATAAGAAAGTGAATAACTGGGTTTTGATTGAGATGGCTTTTCGTATGCCTTTTGCATGCATTATATTTGGGGATGGGATTTATCTCCAATTGATGGAACACTGTATTAGTTCGTGAATAGGTCTTTTAGGCATTGAGGTTCGTATAGGAACAAGTTTAAACTGATACAAGAATGCATACAGTATACGATTCGTATAGTTCCTTGTGATGGCTGAGAGCAGCAGTGCCGGATTAACAACGCTGAGGCCCTAGCCAAAGCAATCCTCGGGGCCCCTTTTAACTTTCGAAAGAATATTTTTTCTACCTAAAATGCTCAACATGTATATAGTTTTGAGTTAAATATTAAGTTTTAACATACAAAAACAATAATCAACCGTAGGAAATAACGGGATGTGTACGGTACTTTTCAATAACGTAACGATTCGCCTGTGGATATGTCGTTTACTAATCAGTGATTTACACATACTCTATGCCTTTTATTGTTCTCATGAAAATAATATTTTTTTCCATTCTGTAAAAAAAGTAAAGTAACAGCCTATTTTTAAATATCCCACCGCTGGGCAAAGGCGTCCTTCAGACAGAGGCTATAGGGCATAAATCCACCACGCGGCCCAAGTGCGGATTAACGGACTAAACATATCTCAGAAATCCATGCGGAGCTCCTAGGCAGTTCCCTTTCTGCATAATGGTTAATCCGGTACTGGAGAACAGATGTACGACAGGAGCCGTAAAAAGGTTTTGGTTGCAGAGTGTAGACGTACGACCGCAAAGGCTTAAGAATTTCTTGCCGCATTAGGTTTCAGAGGACATCGATAAGTATTTAAATCGTAACGTCAACTAAGTATCTTATCGTGATTCCAGGGACAAGCGAGCTTATTCCTGGAGCAGAAATTGCAGCGTAGGTATCAACAATGTCTCAAGATCGCATACAAGCCTACGACCTTGGATTTATTTGTATATAATTTAAAAAAATGTATAGAGCGTATATAACATAATTATTAACTAGCCATTATGTTATTATGAAATATTCAAACATCTAAACAAAACTTCGCATTATATTAGTAAAATACACAAAGATGGCTATGTAAAATCAGGACACTAACGTTTGCGGTTTAAATTGGGGCGAATTTCGATAAATTTGAATTTACGCACAAATAATTTGAATATTTGAACTTACTGAACGATTCACAAATATATAACCACTTTTCTACATAGTCGATATAATATAATTTAAAGGGGGGCTTTTCAACTATCTTCAACTATATTTTTAATTTCTATAGATCTAATTATTATTTCTGCAATTATCTTTATTTTACTGTTATTTTGAAATTGTATTACGTAAATGATTCATTTAGGAATCGTAACATTCTATTGTTCGCAAGACAGACGAAACAATGCTATGAGACATGATTAATGCGTTACTACATACAAACATAAGCACATTCGGGTCATTTTATTTTAAATCGAAAATCGAATCGACTAGTACAAGCGGTTTAGGGGAATCCCTAGATTTTGTAATAAATTTTTCACAGAAGTTGAAAAAAAACGCACAAAAATTAAAGATAAAATGGAATTCGTTACATTGCTACGCAGGGAAGACATTTTGCGGTCACTTTTTGGGTTACACCACGATTGGTCTATTAGTATGAAAAGCAAAATTTTTAGTACGAATCGACTTAAACGTGATAGGGTTACACCATTATAAAAACTTTTCTCAAGACTGAAATATTTAAAAATACAAGTTCCAACAAATATGACATGGTATGTGTGGAATTTGTATAATTATCCAGAAGTGTTTTAATACTATTATATATAAGATCGAATTTCACAATAAGTAATGAATGGTTATTGTAAAATGTTTTGTTCAATTTGAATTAGTCCTTAATATTTGTATTATATATTAATAATTTAACCATATTTATTATTACAATTCAATATTTGTCGATTATATGCTACGTTATAAGACGTCTATTTTACAAGCTGTTATAAATTTTTAAATTACTATTAGATGGCCTTAAAAGTTA
>JAOCPS010177912.1:0-14345 GCA_025505425.1 Graphium colonna
GGGGGGCGTTGAAGCAACTTAGGGGGGCGCTAAACCTCCCGCGTTCATTCAAGACGGTGTTTTAAATTTGGCTCTAGTGCTCTTTCAGATCATATTATAATTTTAGGGGGGCGCTAGATATTTTTTTTTTCTAAAAAGGGGGTAGTGGGCCAAAAAAGATTGGGAACCACTGCTGTATACTTTTAAATAAATATATGTTTATTGATGATGTGTGTAGTAAAACTACCAATATGTTTTAAGTTGATGTCATCACATACATGTTAAATTCACTTTTTATGTGCTAAATTTTCATTGTCATTGTCATGCATTTATAAAAAAAAGTCAAAAGTAATAACAAAAAAACAATGGCATATGATTGTCACAGTTAGTTTTCCAGAGACTCAGAATTACTAGGAAAATTACCTGATAATTCCTTAATCAGTTGTAAAATCAGCATTAAGCCAGATCCATCATCCATCTCAATAAAAAAATGTTTAATGGCAGTAGTTAAAGACAGCAAACCAAATATAATCATCAACATAAATCAAAAATGTAAATGTAAAAATTTAAAAAGTTATTTTGTGTACAAGATACAGAATATTAAAGTTAATGTCCATAATTGCTGGATTAGTAATAAAAGCTAACATTTAATATTTAAGTTCATAATATCATGAATATTATTTATTTAATATTTATATCTACAGTTAAAATGCAAAGTGACTAATAAGCAATTTAAAGTTTGAAAAAAATTTCCTTTAAATTGTATTAATGGGTGAAAGCTATAAAACAACACCCTAATATTTTTAACTTTAATTTCTTCTTGGTATAAACCAAAACTTAAAAATACAATTTTTTTAAACTAGTTTGCTCTGCTGTAAAACGGCGAAATGGTCTGTTAGTCAATTTGCCTTTTAACTGTTGATATATATAATAAACACATTCTCAATTGCATATTTAGAAAGGAGTAAATTTTCGAACATTGTATGCTTAATTTATCAGTTGCAGCTTGTGGAATCTGTCAATAATGACACAATAATGACATGTCTGGTGAGTGCGGGACACTTCTTCCTACAACAACCACTGCACCCGACCTTCCCTTCGCTGCACGCCTTGCATCGGCTAATGGCGGCTACGTATCAAAATCCGGACGTGCCGTCCTTACCACGCCCAGTGAAAGGTACCCTTGACATTTGTATGATAACCTTAAAATTAAGACATTTTGTAATCTATATAATTTTATGCAATTGACCCACTGTTATTTTACATAATCTTAAATGATGATTGTAATTTAAATAATATTTAAATTAATATACACATTATTAATACAGTATGTATGAAAATTATACTAATGTAATCTGAATTAATTAATTATTATTTATCTTTTTGAGTATTAATAAAGTTAAATATATGTTTTGTATCACTTGAAAAATATGTATTTGCAATAGAATTATTTTCTGTTATATCAGTGTAAATCACAGCATACTGCAGAAGTAATCTATTTTATGTATATAGTAAAGAAATTAAATTTAATAACATCTGTATATTTTACCGTCACTTTAAGTAATTGGAGAATTCTTTAAATATTTGTGTTTAACAATATTTGCGTAACTGTTATTTCTTATTGTAATATATGAAAGTGCATGGTTTATCTAAAGATAAAACTAATAACTTACTCACTTTTGTTATAACAGAGGGCTCAATATGTGCTGCACCTACAGAAAATAACTGGTATCGCGCACAAGTGATATCAACATCAGAAGAAAATGACACATCTGTTGTAAAGCTGGTAGACTTTGGAGGATATCTGACTGTTGATAATGATCAGCTAAAACAGATTCGTTCTGACTTCATGACTCTGCCGTTCCAGGCAACAGAAGCCCTTTTAGCATTTGTGAAACCAGCTAATAATGGTTAATATTATAATACTTTTTAGACCTTATAATTTTATGCTTTTTTGCTTATATATTCTCCATCTACAGGAATTCTTTCATGATTATAACAGGGTTATTTTTTCATTCTTTGTTAACTTTTACCCTAAATATAGACCTTAATGTTCGTTTTATCAATTTCAATCCATTTTTATTTTTAAGTATTTGTAAATGACTATGCATCAATTACTGCTTAAATTTATCACCATTTCAAAATATATACAGGACAATGCCCAAAAGCGGTACCGAAAAGTCTCATACATCAAGATTAGAATTATACAGTATTTATTTCCATTTTATTGTGTCATTACTCTTCATCAATTTAATTTTTAAATTGGGAATTTAATTCAAAGTATCTGAACTCGATGCAACTTTGTATGATGTGCCATATAAAACTGGGCATTGTCTTTTATAGGTCCAACATTATTACTATTTTTAAGTAGCAAAGTTATTGGGAAAATATCAATTAGTATGTAGCATTAGTCTTACCTATTTGGATTCAATTTAGCAAGTTATTTACATGTTATAAATGTTTTATTTATAATAGTTACATATAATTTTGCTCTTTATGCATGTTAATGGTGGTATATTGTGAATTTAATGTGTATGTATAGTAACTTGTACATTGAACAAAAAACAGCAAAAAATACATAATTTAAAGTGGAAAAATCTAATTCTCTTTCTTCCAGTATGTTTGTTGTTTTTTTTATGACTAATACAGTTTAATTTCTTTTGTAATCTTGATAATGTATTACAAATTGCAGAATTAGAGTGGAGTAGTGAGGCCCTCCGTATAATGGCAGGCCTGACAGCTGGGCAGTTGCTGCACGCACAAGTCGCTGGCTACGACGAGGCGGGCCTCCCACTTGTACATCTCTACCTTACACTTAATCCACAGGTGAGTAGAGTTTTCATAATAGTCCTAGTCATGTTTTACCTCATACTTTTATAGCCTTAACTTGATATGCAAAACACAAATTTATGCCTCACCTATCTATATTTTTTGGGAAGGCTATGTACATTCACATAGTGAAGAAGTTTTCACTTTTTCAACATACATTCCATAAAGTTTTCTAAGGGGTATATTAAGTATTTATCTAGTTGGCAGAAGTAATAATATTGAAAAGCAAAAATAAAGTAACTTAATATTATAATACAACCATTGAAAACTCCCCACAAACCACAGTACACTGCTTTTCAAATCTGAGATGATAACTGCATTTTCAACCATTTGTCAGATCGTTTGTTACAATATATTCTTGTATTACATTTTGCAGAATATTATCTAAGGGTACAGTGCTCTTCTGTTCAATAAAGGTCTATCTATACTTTTAAAGAAACATCTTTTTACTTAAAGCGAAACTAAATCCCACACTTTAAAACTATATTTAATCTATTCATTAAAATACAAAACACAGATCATTAATTAATAATACTTAAATTTGTTTTCTCTCTTTCAGCAAGTAATATTCCTTAATAGAGAGCTAGTAGAGCGTGGACTGGCGGAGTGGGAAATTCCGCCAGATTCGTGAATGTCACACAAGCACCATTGCCCAAGTTTTGCATTGCGCTGACTAGTAATATGGGATTGCATTTCGGTGAATGTACTTCAGCAGCCTTATCATCCTCTAAATAGCTTTAGAAACGCAGTCTCGCATTATGAGTTGTGTACATTTAGTCTCTTGCGTTCCTCTGTTGAGATAGCTACTTTAAAATTTTAAATTATTATGTGTATTCCTTTGACTGGTTCTATAAGTTTTGTGTTTTGACACAACATGTAACAAAATATACATAAACATTTTATTTTACATGTTGACTTGTTTCAGTTTAGATTTACATTTTTTGAACTTCCAACATAGAAATGCTACTATAGTTATACTTTTTTCTATTAATTCCAGGAATTCTTTCCTTTATGTAGACATTTTGCCTATTCTACCATAACAGATAATACAAAGTTTACAGAAAAACTGCCAGTCAATGACAGTTATGGCATTTTGAGTTTTCTAAGTTAATTTAAGGTAGCCATTTGGCACTTGATTTACTTTTGTTGTCTAGTGATTATTAAACATGGTCAGGATGCTCATTATACAATGATTAGGCATTGCCATATACAACTCTTAGCAGTGCTGAAGATATCTTCATACAAATCTTTTCCATTCTGAAACAAATTGGTTTATTCTCATTTGTATTTTCATCTCACTATGTGCTTTAAGACTGCTTAAAACGTGCCTTTTAAAGAGATCTCCTTTACTGCAGCCTATACGAAATATGAAACTAAAAATTAAGACACCTCAGTTGGATCACAAAAAATTTTGTTACACTCGAAAGGTCTGATGTACTTTGCAGTAATTAGAAATGTCATCTTGTTATATAATTGACTGTTATAATATAGATAATGTAGATTATTTGTATAATACCTATGTAAAATAAAAAAGTACAAGTATATTGTTGCGTGTATGCTTAGTGAAAGTGTAATTGTACCAGTATGGATTTGACAAAGATTTTCATATTCCTCATTACTTAACTCATTCTAAAGAAAATAAATGCATGCCGCTGTTTTAAAAAATATTCTTCAAAATTGTCACTGGACTAACTTATGCTGTTAACTATTATTATAACATTACTAGTTTTGTAATAGATTTAATTCTATGAAATGGTAACTTATGAGAAATCTTTGAGCAAATTTAAGTTATAATGAGCATGTTGGTATTCCTGACTTAGTCTTAGTGTAAATAATAGTGTGTAATATTAACATAGTAACTAAAAGCAATTTTGATATTTCTGTGTTTGTTAAAATAAATTCAGTATTTTAAGTTGAAGGGTGTTCTTTTCGTAGTGATTTACAAGCTGATAGAGAGATTCTGTAGTGTATTTGAAAGCTATATTTAGCTTAGACATATGTTTAATTTTGTAGTTTTCTAGGTATTTTGAGAAGCTATGTTTTGTATCATTTAGGAATAAGTTCACCAACATCGATTTCTATAGTTATATATCTAGCTGATTAATCAGTTGGTTTACTGTATACCTGGCTCTCCATTTGCATTTTGTTGACAAGTTTATTGTACATATACTAATATATTTGCGGTTAAATCAATAAATTATCGTTTTAAAAACTATGCTCCTTTGATTTATTCCTACGTAAATGAGTCCTAATTTCACGCTCCAAATCAGTTTAAAACAATTCGAGGCATGCACTACTATGCTGCATCTTTTTCATACTTTTTTTCCCTCCAACTCATACGAATTTAAAATTTTTAAGCTGTTTGAACGTGGAATACTTTTGTAATTGAGTCTAACAGTGAGATCAAGTTTTGCCAATAACTTTGTAAGCTACCTAATACTTTAAGCCTTTAAATTCGAGTTCAATCTATTAACTGAATTATAGAGATCGGCAATTTCAGGTTGAATGTAAAGTTACAAAACGTTTGCATCTATATGGCACGTGCCATCGTTACGAATATATAATGTTGTTTATGCTTGGCTAGTTGGGTATCTGAACCCCGCGTTGCCTAGAAGGGCCGATAAAATTGCTGGGTTCACGTTAAACATAGAATTATGCTTTGCTGACACTTATGCCAAGCATAGAATGTGCGAGTGCACAGATTTTATGCTAGCCTATCCAAGACACTACAAATTTACGGATAAGTAATGTTTTAAGCTTACCTGATACCGTAAGGTACCTCAAATATCACAATGAACGCAGAGAACATATCGATCCTACTAGACAATCCAGAGCTTTGATAAACAACTGAATATCGATCTCTGGCCAAACTTGTGCAACGGCGTAGGGAGATCCTCCTGACCGAATTTTAGTCACGGCGGTCAATCTACTCGGAGACTAATTGCGCAGGAGATATTATAGTGCACAAGTGTACACGAAGACACATGTGCACTCTCTGTTCCATAGCTGTCAAATCCCGATAGGATGGATTTCCGACACGACCGGAGAGAAATCATAGTTCTTTTCAGGCAATCGGGTGATCACCCCGTATGGCCCTAATCCAACCAAGAAACAACAATACAAAGTTATTGTTCTCCCAGGGAATGCAAATCCACGACTGCCGCATAACAAAGCAAAGGCTCATACCACAAGGCTACGGACGTGGCCACGGCACCAATTGGCGTTCAATACTTCTATGGGATAGTCTTTGTTTTTGGTATCTATATAAGTACAAGACAAGCATAAACCAAGAGCACTTCATGTTTAGAAAGTCTACATACCTACTCGCTAACCAGCCTTAAAATTTTAAAATTTGGTAAAAACGTAAATCATACTAATATTAATTTAGTCAAGACCATTAATATGGCCAAATATTGGGCATAAATAATAAAATCAATAATTGTATATAATTATTCTCTTTTTATTTAACCGATTATATAATTTTTTGCTACATTGCTCTACAATTATCCAACTGCTAATTACTCGAGTAAATTATGCATCTCGTACCGCATGACTATTTTATGGTTTCGTGATTACAATTTCTGTTTTCTTATAGTTACACTTTGATCAAAGATTGCATTTTTAAATATTATAAATAAAAAACTTAATCATCTTAATGCAATTCTCAAATTAATTGGCTTTGGCACCGGGATTTGAACTCAGGATCGCTTCTAGTACAAAGTATAAAGGCGAGCGTTTTGAACTACAATGGCCCCAGAATCGATTTATGCGCAGATCAACGGGAGCACGCTGGTTCATGCGCAATATCGATTTACACATAGATCGTAACCTTCCGTCCATCGCTCAAGTCCTGAAGTTGGCTTCGCGTCGCTACTTTGAATCCACTGCGATCCATTGAACAAATTAGTTAAAGGCCTCCACCTGTAGGCCATACCGCTAGGCACGTTTAAGCGAGATGACAACCGAAGGCAGAGTTACGTCTTAGACTTCCTCGACGACGAGACGACTCTCGCCATAGTAAAACGCAAAGAGCATCTCAAGAAACAAAGGACAAACAAAAAAAGCGAGTGCGGCTGAATACATATAGTAGATACCGCCATGTAGTTGGCAGATTCAGTCCTGATAGAGGCGTTGCTGGAGCTTCTTCACCGCCCCTTCTTCTCCCAGCGATAACGCATCCAGAAGCGGTAGCAATGCTAGTTGTAGCCCTTAATCTGTTAATAACAACCGATCGAGCCGTGGTGCGACCCTCAGGCACCCTCGAGTCGAAATACAAAACGCGCAATGAGTGACAGTCCAAGCCGAGGTCCCCTTTCGCGGGCGCTTGAGTCTGAGCACTCTATGGAGCGTGTGCCAAAGTGACCTAAGAACTCCGCGGCCTGCCAATCCGGTAATACGAGTAGAATAGCCGCCCAAGCCGAGGCTCCCTTGGGAGCCCACCGGCCACTTCAAGCCCATCGGAGCTACAGAGGCTTTCTGGCCAGTAGCAACGATGCCCGCGCCAAAAAAAATAAAATAGCAATTTGATGAATTACTCTGGTTAGAAAAACGGTTCGTCGCTACCACCGACAACGAGAAAGAGAGTAAGAAAGCAAAAATAGCATATGTCTTACTTCTCAGATACCCGTAGGCAAGTGAGACTACTCCTACTATATCCTACAGTGTTTTTCCCACCACTTTTCGTCACACAAAAGATTGCGCGTACCAGAATTTCAAAGCCCACTTATAAGTTTAAGGAGTAAGGCCGAGACAACCACCTTGAGATTAAAATGACAAATATAAGTATGATATGACATTCAATATTAATAATTAATAAAAATAATTTCATACTTGTAATGTAATTTCAAGAAATTACATAGCTGGAAAGTCTATTCAATGTTATTTATTTTTTAAATTACTCCCCAAAGAGATTTAGTGAAATAATAACGTCTGTAAAATCATATTTTATGTACAATGTAATTATAAATAATGAGACAAATGTTTCAATAAAATGGCTTTACTTTCATAACATTATATCAAAATAAAAATAACCTCATTTTCTTAATTATATTTCTATTTCCCAATCCACTTAAATAAAACATATTAACAATTCTGAAATGTACATATACAAATTACTACAACAACTGCTGCATTCCTTTTAGGAATCATGTCAATATTACATCACTTTTTTATATGTCAACATTATTAAAAATTTACATAATTATAATTTTTTGTACGTCATTTTATGAAATATATTGTTTTTGACTATACAATAATAAAATATATAGAAAAATACAAAATGTTTGATCTTACTCTGATGGATTTCTTTTAAGTCTTGTGCAAGTTATTTGAAGCCAACATATTTTAAATACTTCCTCCATCTTAAACATGTGACATAAATGTGCCCTATTTTAATTTAACTATAAAATATTTGCTCCAAGTCTTAACTCCATACATCTGCGGAATATTTCTTCATGGACTCGAGTTTCTTCAGGTATTGAACAGCCTCTGATTCAGTCCGACCTCCTTTCTCTTGGATAGCTTTCAATACAATATTACGAACATCCACAGCCATGTTTTTAGCATCACTGCAATAGAATTAAATAGTTATTACATATCTCAAAACAGACACCAGAAAATATTTATATTACTCGCTATAAAACTGACCCGCAGATATAGAAATGTCCATTCCGATTGCCTAATATATCCCAAAGTAAGTCCATGTTCTTTTCAAGTAGATGAGTAACATAAACCTTTTGAGCTTGATCTCGTGAAAATGCTACGTTTAGCTTAACATCCCCATTCCTTTCATATTCTTCCAGTTCCTGAAAGTTACAAATTTTTTTAAAGAATTTATGTGTCATTTAGTTTAATCAAATTCTAATTACTCAGATTATTAACCTCTTGATAAATATAATCTTGATCACGATGTCTGCATCCAAAGTACAAAATGTTGTCTCCAACGTCCTTGCCATTGGCGCGAGCGTGAGCTCTCTCTTGTAAGAAGCCACGGAATGGGGCCAAGCCTGTTCCCGGACCCACCATCACTATTGGAGTCTGGGTTTGCAAAGGCAATCTGTAATAAACACAAGTTTTGTAACATCTTAAGGAAATTAAAAAGTCATCACTCATTATAATAGTTCATATCATATCGTGTTCAAATTTTATTTTTACACATGACTCATGATAACATCAGGTTGTTGCTAACTACAAGTTTTTTTTACGATGATACAATTATCAAATATCATGATCACGTCTGGCGTCGGTGAAACGTTGACTTTAGATTACGTATCACATTAATTTAATATTGAATCTTCCAGCATTATTTATGTGGCATGTGACATAATGAAGTAAGCTTAAAATGTATATGTATATAGGCTTGTTTTAATAGAAACAACAATTAAGAAACAAGTTGCAATTTTAATTCTATCCTTTGTACTCTGATCAATGTGTTTTATCGTTTAGTCATACCACATATTGTGATTATCAGTGCTTTAGATAATAAGTACAATATAACATTTTCCTGATATTTTATCAAGGTAATGATTACTTGTATTCACATAAACACTTTATTCCTGAAAAGTCAAACGCTATCGTATTTGTAGTCGTTGTACGAAATACATTTAAATGTAGAAAATGTAAATTAGAAACACAATTTATTCCCCTTCCTATATAGAGTATTTTAAGTATAAACATTCATTTATGATTCGATTTATGCAGTAATATAATAGAAATAATATTAATTCTTATAAAAAGAAAATCAAATGTTAAAGTTTCTTATTATTAGCATATCATAACAAATACCTGAATTGAGATTTTCTAATATAGACTGGCACACGTGGTAGAGGCTGGCCTGGTTCAGGCTTATGCTTAGCCAGCCAGGTGGTGGCTACTCCTTTGTTGACGCGACCAGTGGGCGTTTTGTATTCCACCACCACAGCAGTGATATGCACTGTCTCTGGATGAAGCTGGAATTAAAAGATTGATTTAATTTCAAACAGAAAAAATATTTCTTAAAATGTTTTATTTAAGTTAGGTTAAGAGTGAAATTTTTAGGAACTCATACATTTTAAGTTCGCCTTTCAGTATTTTGACCGTAAACCGTACAAGCGGGATTTAAATGTAAATTTTTACAACTTTATACTAGTCCTTCAACATTATTGCATGAATGAATTACATGACCATAATTTTACGATCGCATGTATTCAAAGGCCTCGATTCGTTTCCTGCTTCGTCTAAAAATGTTATCGTCATAGGTCCAAGGTCTGTCTGTACGTAGTAGCAACAAAGTACTCTAGGAAATAAATGCTCTGTGACGTACATTTATGAATACACTCAACAAAGTTAATTAAATTTTTTTCAAAAAGCAACTTTTTGTTGTTTTAAAAAATGTTTGTTATTGTCATGATCATATTCTTATTATAATATACTTTTTCATTCGATTTATAATTTTATTGTGTTATGGTTTTTAAATTTATGTAATACCAAATTAAATTTTTCATCTATAACCAATATTTTATTAAGTGTTACATAGAAAGCGCATGACAACATCTATGGGCAAATTTTGTCCATGGAGATCCCACTTTTTGTAAACCAATATTATAGTGTATGCAGATACACTGGCGCTTCCACTTTAATATTCCAGTACCACAATATGGTGCTGGCATTGAACCAAGCTCAACTATTGCTAGTCAACTTAACAGGCAACTAAGTAATTAGTCAATTACCTAATAGATAACTACCAAATAAAAATTAGACCACACAGTTTTTTGAGGCAACCATATTTAAAATCCAGATGATTGGATGGATGATTTATATTATGAAATTACCCACTATCATCTTGTGCTACATATTATTTGAACATGATAGATAGTATTTAAATGTTTAGTGTACATAGTTTTCATTAAATAGTTAGCGGCGAAACCATTGGTATATGATTAATCATTTTAAGTAATCTTCAATATGAACACTAATTTTTTGTTAGAATATTTTTTCAAATAAAAAAATATTACATAAATATCTACCGATAAAAAATATTAAAATGTTATTAACCCAAACCTTGGGACTTGATGATATGGAGTAATATCTTGGCTGAAGACGAGGTAATAATTCACAAATATGATCAATTGGAGGTTTGCAAGATTTGAGATCTTCAAGAATGTGAACAATATTCCTGCATCCATCTACAATAAATGTTTGGTATAATGCTTTGCCCTCTTGTGAATTGGTTGCCATTAATAAAAGTTTCTTCTTATCCTGAAATTAGACAAAGATAATGAATGAATGAAGTATATGAGGTATAAATTATTATTTCAAGTGTGCACTTTTGACAATATTACACACCTCTTCGTCGGTACAGTACTCGGCAAGTTCTCTGAGAATGTGTGTGCGAGGTAGAGCCGTAATTTCCAAATAATGAGTAAGAGCCGTGCGATATGACGTTGGGCACGGGAATGGATGCTTTTTACTGCTTTCTTGATCAGTGTTAATAAGAGAGAATATTTCATCTAAGTTGGCACCAGTCAGTTCTGCTAGACGCTCTACCAGTTCACTGTTGTTGATTGGATATATAGCAACGTGGTCACCTACAAAACAACAACGTGAGTAAGCATAGGTATTAACCTTTATCCATAGAATTTTTAATATAAAAATAAATGTGAAACAATTACCTGCTTCATATCGCATCTTTGAACCTGAAATATCAAGTTCCACATGAAGGCATGATCTACCACCACCCTTGTGCAATTCTTTATTAACTTTAATTTCTGCTAAGAATGGATTCTTGGCATCATAAGGCCTGAAAAACAAAATGCACATATTTTAATTCAATTGATCAAAGTAAAAATATTTAAACAATATAGTTCCACATAAAATTATTTAAGTAAATATTATTTATTTATAAAATTATAGAACTTGAGCATTTAGTATATGAGTTGATGAGTTATATTTTACTAGCTGGTCCCCATAGTTTCACTTGCATGTTTTTATTATTTGTTCAGACCTCAGTCTATAATCCTATCAATAAAATATGTGTATTATATTTCACCCAAATCCATCCATCCTTTTTTGTGAGATGGAGTAACAAACATACAAACTTTGCCTTTTACAATATTAGTATAACTATTTTTTTTTAACTAATGATAACATAAATGTCTATAACAAATTTATAGTGATACATAGACATCCGAGCCAATTTGGTCTCTAATGTTTTCTTAGCTTTAATAAAAGTATGAAGTGAGTATTTATTTTATTCACATTTTTATAGCAGATAATAATAATACTTACGGCTTCTGTACTTGCAATGAATGTAGTCTAGCAATTTCACCAGTAAATATTTGACTGGGTTCAAATTCATCAGGTTCATGTGTAACAAGATGAAACTGTCTTATTAGCTCTTCTTCTCCAGTACTCTCAATATTGTATTTTTCACAAACGGCTGGCCAAAATTTGTCTTTCCATGTGATAAAATCATCTTCAATACTGTAAATACACAAGAGTAAATTAAAAATGTTAAGACAACCTTTCATCAAATTATTACTGAAATTATGGAATTTCATAGAATGCTCTGTATATTTACTGCCACCATGTATATTTGTTTAGTACTGGATCACATTTTTTACATGAGTCCTTACCACCTCTATACTATTAAATTTTACTTCTATACTATATTATGCATAATCCAAATTTTTCATATAACAATAAAAAAAGAGAGAGGAGGACTATTTACATTAAGTTATATCCTAAAGTAAAAAGGTTTACATAAACAATCTTGAATAAACAATCATCTGTAGGCCATACAAGTAATTGTTCCAGGTAAAAATCAAACCCACAACCCACAAAACCCATGATAGGTTTCCATCACAATGATAAACAATGTATTTAATAATTGGAGGATGTAGTCTTATAATTTATAATAGCCATACATCAAATATAAGAATACAGTCTTTGGGGGCATATTGTGTGTGTGTGTGTTGTGTCTGCATGTGTGTGTATACTTACTTAGCATCATCATCTCCTAATCCAAGCTCAAACACACGAGTAGCACCAAGTTCCTCAAGACGTTTATCTAAATAAATGGCCACTGAGTTGTAATGTTCATATGTTTTGTTTCCTAATCCAAATACCTGAAAATATAAAGGTCATATTAGTAAATTTTACAATCATTCACCAGACAACAATTGACATAGATAAGGTCCTTCATTTTAAAATATACACATACATACATTGAAAACAAAACACATTTTTTTAAATAATAATAAATAAAAAAGTAAAAAATAATATTCATTAAAAAGTCTATTCAGCCACTAATAAAAGGAAAGGTAATTTTTTCAATAAATATTCTTAATTGATATATAAGGATAATTACTTAAATATGTATTAAGCGAAATTAATTTCTAGGAAACATTTAATTTTCGAGAAAAAAAAAAAAGGTTTGTATTTTTTTTACACCTTACCACAACATCTGTAAATATTATATAAATATTTGAAATTAGTGGAAATTTGTGGTTGATTTAACACATAATTTTTTTTTAAAATGCAAGAATTTTTGTGTATAAATACCAATGGCGATTGCTATGCTATAGTCATTCACTTTTAACCAATTTTTTTAATTTTGTGTTCTAGTTTGGTACAAAATCATTTATTGTTAAATTGATTACAAATTTAAAGCAATTTGAAATATTTACAATATATATTGATTACAGACACCGGAATTAGGTAGCAAAATTGGAATTTCTCCACATAAATTACAAATTAATTTTTTTTTCTCAAAAATTAAATGTTTACTAGAAATTTTGCTTTACACATATTTAATTAATTTTTTTTTTATATTATTAATTATTTTATCAAGAAATAAATTACACATTTAGAATTATTTAAATCAAGACCAATATTTTAAATTCATTAAAAAATTATTCGGTATCCTTGCATATTGCCTGCATATGCAATTTCAATGTAAAAAAAAAAATATTGATAGAGAACCAGTGTGTAAAGCAAAATTTTCCGGAAATGATATTTGTAATTTGTAATAAATAAGTTTGATAAAGTTTGTAATTTGTATGAAAAGCTGCCATTTTTGACACCCAATCATGACATTTGTAAATATTACATATAGGAAATATTTCTAATTGGTTTATATTTGTGATTGATTTAATGCATATACAGATCTTTAAAACTCGAGATTTTTGTGTAAAAATAAAAAAATGTACCTAACCTCGAGTTTTTTGACTTTTGCATTCTAATTTGGTTCAGAATCATTTAATTTAGTATAAAATCATTTACTTTGGTACAAAATCTTTACATGGGCCTTATTAATTATGGTTCACTATCAATAAAAATTTATCACTTATGCAGCCAATATGCAATATTACCAATTATTCTTTTATATCAATTAAAAATATTTACAGACCAAAGTAGGAAGTATTGCATAAGGAAAAAATTACCTAAGGAAAATGCTTCTATCAACCTAATTCTTATAATAAATGTTCTGCAGAAAAATCTTGCTTTATTCACATCACCTAATAAGTTCATAACAAGCTCTAACTCGAAACTACTAAGAT
>JAOCPS010178346.1:0-14341 GCA_025505425.1 Graphium colonna
ATTCATATTATATATTCATTAACATATATAAAAAAATTACCAAATCGAAAACCAGACTAATTATCGCTCAGTAGGCTATGTTTTGATGCAAATAAGGAAAGCTACTTATGTACACAGGCCTCTAGAACTTTGGATATAAAGAACAGAATGGATATAGTATGAAATTTTTTAGAGCTGTGTGATGTGGAATTTTTGGTAAGAGTACATGAGTACAGTACATGAGCCCTTCTACAAAGAGTAGGAAATTGACCGGAATCGAGGAAAAAAATAACTATGTGGGTTATGACTGGGAGAAGGTAATCTAATATGCTAACAAACATAAACCTACTAATAACATCACATCCTACTACCTTAGACTTGATCGTTATTAAGAACTTCCTAATTTCCTCCGGACTGATGGGACAGAATTAAAAAATAGAAAAATACGAATGGTTCAATGGTTTAATATGAGATTTTTATATTAGAGTTTGAGATGAATAATTTCCTTTTGAGGAAGAAAAAGAGTGATAATAAAAAACGTAGAATGTGTCTAAGGTAAGTAACTTTCTGATCCCGACATCTTCTCATAAATTGAACTCAATTTCATAACCGGACGGCAAGTGACCGTAGTTTATCTTCATGTACCAGAGATTTCACGTAACCCAACAGAACCACGGAGAAGGAGGCAGTCTTCAGGTAAATAAATAGCTAGACACTGCAGGACCCATCGGGTGGCAACGAAAGCGTTGTAAGTAGCTATCGCAAGTGACAGAGCTAAGTCTTGAGTTGAACTTTTAGCTCAACTTAATGAGGATCCATATGGGCATCTTTAAAGGATGATCATGAATAATCCACCCTTGGATGCTTCCTTTGTCGAAGATACTCGATGTCAACTTGCTTGGATAAGTTTTAAATTATTTTTTCTGGGAGGGTCAACCGTGTTAATCGGTCCACCCTCATGGTAGTGGTAAGATTAGTTGGAAGTCTCAACTTAGGAGCTAAGCAAGCCGTAAGCTGGTTAAGAACTCGGAACACCGCACCAGGCCCGATGGAATCCAGGTCGGCATCGGTATTTAATCTAGCTGCTCTAGGGGACAGGGTCAGGCGGTAATTCTCTGTCTGTCATTCTACATTCAGATTTAGCAATTTGGAAAAAAGCGAAGATGGTCTTCTTGAAAAAAGATAGCAAGGCTACTGATTCTATTTCTGCATATCGCCCTATATGCCTGCTAGATAATATTAGCACGATATTAAAAAAAATCATTGCTAATCGACTAAACAGGTGTATCTATCGCGTAACGGACGCAACGTTGCTAAGAGCCAGTTTGGTTTTTGGCGAGGGCGTTCAACTATAGACGCAATTATGCGCGTCCGTTCCCCGTCAGAAGAGGCGGTTTCCAGTGGTGGCGTGGCATTAGCGATAAGTGCAAATGCTTCCTTATCTGTGTGATATCATCCGGAACAATTTGCGCGGCTGATACATTTTATACATGGACAAAATCGGCCGTAATCGGCCGTAAATCAGCTCGGTGCGGTAAATGTCATCTGCTATACGAAAAATACACTGGTGATCGCGACCGGAGATAACTTTCAGAGTACTAAACGGCTTACCAAGCCTGGGGCAGAAATCGTCATTGCCAAAATTAACGAGCTGGGTTTATTTAATTTGGGATTTGCACTTATTTCCGCGCATAATAAAAATATTTCTTATTAACCTTTTCTAAATTTACTAGACTTTTAACCATATACATATTCGAGTTCATTGAAAGAATAAAATTACAAACCTAATAGCGCATTCATAATGCATAGCTTAGAATATTGTTTAATAATCATATAATGAGATCACATAAAGTTGGTTTTTTAAAAATTACGTGGAAAAGCTTTATTATTTACTCGACCTTCACTCTTTTTACCTTTCTCCCTGTTAGTTGTTCACCGAAGAGCCTCCACTAGTTTATGATATTTAATATGATAAGTCCCTTTTCATGTGAATTGATTTTTTTACCAATTACATTTCGATGAGATAGAAAAGCAGATTTTATGTAAGGTAGAAACCTCAATTTATATAGATATTTTCTCCCCAATATTATAAAAGCCGCAAAAGATATAACCGAGACAAACAGCTTGTAAAATAGAACTCTAGTTGCATACGAAATCGTTTTCATATTTCGGTCAGAGTTTTATTTATTTAAATTGAAGAAACACAACTTAATTTCTTTTTAAAAGTGGATAAAGTAAAACAAATTTAGAGGACGCTTTTAATATTGAATATGGTTTCTTTTAAGTGAAGAAAAGATAAATAAAAAGGATAAAATTGTAATAATCCTCACAAAATGATCGTGGCACTTAACGAGGGACCGGACTATTAACATATTTAAAGAATTTATGAAAATTATTCAGTTCGTACAGCTTTTCTATCTAACCGATTTCCTTACGAGTAGTCCTTTTTTAAATTGAATAGTACCGATGGATAGAATTTCAATTTAGCATTGGAAAGCGGTTAAATAGTATCTAGTATTCTAAAGATATACGCAAATGCTATTTCCTTATATATGATCCTAACGTTTCGACAGATTTGTTTCCCTGTTTATCCGATTCTAATTGAGATACTAGGTTCATTTAGAACTACGAACACTCGCTAAATCGAGCTGTTTGATTTAAATTATTTCATTTCTCTACAATTTTTTATGTAGTTTAATACAAACGACCGTACGCTTACCTGCTGGTAAGTGATCACCTCTAACCATAGACTCCCACAACACTGAGGAGTTGCAAGAGAAATACCAGCCTTTGAGATAAGAGTATCCCCTTTTTTCAAGGTGCCTAATTCGAATCGGTTCGACCGCTGGCGATAACTCATTCCACAGGGAAGTCGTGCATGATATGAAATGACGATGCAGTCGTACGGTAATTGACTATCAGCCATCAAGGTGGTGTCGAGTAAAAACATGATGGTCACCCTAACTAAGCACCACGAGTTCATCTATATCTAATTTGACTTAATGACGACACGACGGTCAGAAAATGAAACATTTCGCTGCCTAGTTGCTTTTCAACCATTTGATTGGATGCTGATGATTAATGGCCTATTTGTCCAATTACTTAAATATATGATATAATGGAATAATAAGTTCCATATCAAAAATTTGACTTTGATAACTTTCTCTAGTATAATCTAATATCTCGTGTGACGGTGTATGCGATTACCAATATTACAAACGGCTTAATTACGATATTAAGCAAGGCCCTTGAGCATTATCTTTCCAAAAAGCGTCCGCCGAAGCGATATTAGAGTTACCAAACCGGTAATACTAATAGATAGGTACCCAAGCCGTGACTCCCCAGGAGCCTTTGAGCATGCCTTTTTTTGTTTTACGTCAACGTTACGGCAAGTCACGGGGGATAAGGAGAGCGGCCTAAGATCTAACGACACTCTTCTTACTCCGCGACGTCCTCTTGGTTGCAGAGACCAGGGAACAGTGGCCGAAAGTTCATGACCACATTCATGGCCCGGCAGGCACGGGCCAGGGGTGAGGCAGACGCATCCATCATCCACCTGACCACGCAACACCTCCAGCATGCATCAAAGGTGGACTCAACGAGCCCACCGCGAGCGGCCCTCTCAGATGGGAACCCGGTCGGAGGGTGCCCTCGAGCATGGCTTCCTCATGCATGAACATGAGCGGAAGTCACGAGGTTAAGGTCAGACCCTGAGCATAGTCTACCCCAAATCCATCAGACCTTAGAGCCCACACCGAAGATGCAGGTGTAAAAAGAAAATACATGTCGATGTCACCAACGTCCTCTAGTTATGTATAACTGGGCCGATGATTTCAATATAATTTTCTATATTTGTTCGGTTTTTGCCCCAGATATTCCAATGTCTTCTAATAAACGAAACTTTATATATTTTTATTGCCCCAAGAGGTTTATAAATCTGAATTAGAAATACGTTCATTAACATTATTTTGTAAAGACGAACGGCTGTTGTTAATTTTACTAAGGCTTTGTTAACGATAACAAGTGATGTCTTGACATAATCTATCAAAATAATTTGATATTTAAAGGGAAATTGGTTCAACATTATTAATTAAACCGAAATTAAGCAACGAAAAATATTTTAGTTAGTCATAAAAAAATTAACAAAAACTTATTTACCTTTAATTATTTAACTTTCACTTAAGACGCTTCTCTTTAACATTGCTTTTTGCCTATTAACTTAGAATTTTTTTTCTACTCAAAATATGAGGTAAAGTAATTGCAACTATCAACATTCATAGGCTGGCAAGTATAACTCATGTAAATGAAAAAAATACAAAATCGACTAAAATCTGATATAACCATTACATATCTCACACATCCCATATCACAGAGCTCAAATCACGACTGTTTTAAAGTTTTTTTTTAATGGTTTAAGGACTATTGACTGAATTTTAGGAATTAATAGAAATAACACTTTTTTATTTTCCCTTCCTCCTTTTACAATTCCCTTCCTAGTGGCGTAATGGTCTTGTTCGTCTACTACCTAAATGCTCCAATCCTTTACTTCTCGCTCACTGCCGACCGATCTCTATTTTGCCAACTTGATAAATTCTTTTCAATCTAGATTTAGACCTGGACACAGTACAACAACCGCTCTTCTAAATGTGACTGTCTATATTAGGGCTGGTATGGAAGATAAAAAAGCTACTGTTATAGTTTCAATAAACTTTTCTAACGATTTAAATGTCGTCAGTCACGATATTTTACTAGTAGTCCTATTTAATTAATGATTTCCGACCAAGCATTGGAATGGTTCTCTTCATATCTTCGAGGGCACCAGCAGGCGGTAAATGTTAACGAATTATCATCGAGTTTGCTTAGCCTAGCAGCTGGTGTTCCTCAAGGCGGTATTCATTGTCCTATTTTGTTTTCTGTTTTTATTAATCTCATTGCTCATAAACTTCAATGTGCGTATCATATTTATGCCGACAATCTAGAGGCTTACGAACATGAAGCTGTTAGTAACATTTCCGAAACTATCGATAATATGAATCGGGATTTAGTTGCCTTTGAAACATGGTCCCACAGGTTTGGCTTGACATTTAACCGATCTAAGTGTCAAGCCATCATAGTAGAGAGCTCACGCACTACAAATCAGCTTAATTTGGATAATCTCCGTCCTATAATATTTAATAACTCAAATATTTATATTGGGAGAAGAGTTAAAAACCTTGGATTATATATTGATACGATGCTGAGCTGGAAATACCAGATAACCAGTATCAGTCAAAGAGTCTCGGGGACCTTGCGTTGTCTTTACCGACTTAAAAAATTCTTGCCAACAAAAACCAAAGAGATGCTCGTGCAGGCCTTAATCTTTCCTTTAATTGACTACAGTGACGTGTGCTAATTTGACCTGAATGCAGATCAACTCAATAAACTCGACCGACTTCTAAATAACTGCATTCGATTCGTAATGTTAGTCAATTAGTTCCATTTCATTAACCAAATAAAACTTTTATTCTCTGGGTTTTCAGATCTGACCCTGAACATAATATATCTTTTTCCAAAATTAAAAAAACAGGTTCGATGGCCTTAATTCTTCTTTCATGGTTTGTGGTAAAGTTTAGAATGCGTTTAAATTTTTCCATGAAGCTTATGTTTACTAGGGAATAAATAAATGAAATGAAAAAAATTGTACAACATATATGGTTGGAAGAAAAAATACACGGGAGAAGTATCAAAAATCTTTTTGACAAAGAAATAAAACATCATTTTAACCTAGCCAGTTTCGTATTTGATTAAATCTCCAACCAAAAACTCGTAATCTGAATAAAAGGGATGAATGAAGATAACCAAAATAAGATCTTTCTAATTAAATAACGTCAGTATGTAAATTGACATCTGTTAACAGTTTTTATTTAAATTTACTTTCAATTCTTAAAATATTAATTTAACTAAAATATTTTTCAGTTTTATATGTGGTATCGGCATATAACGGGTTTGCGCTTGATCTTGTCTATGGAAGAGGGTACCTAACTATCTGTGTAGTTTTTTGGCTGCTATTGTATTACCGAATTTAACTTGGAGTAATAAAACATAATCAAATAATTGTTTGTTTAATTCTCCTATACAGGGTGACTGAGGACTGATCTAATATTTTAAAGGAGAGCATTAGGTAGTCGATTGTCATCATATTTATTTAATAAATTTAGAGGAATAGTTTAAGCCCAAATTTCTATATGAATGAATGAAGTGTAGCGGGTGTGATCATCTGGCGTGAGGCCGTCGACCCCCGTCTTACTTCAGCACCGCCATGTCCGCTCAGATGAACAATAATTACGTAATTATTTTTTTCACTTTGGATTATGTAAATTATTACACCGATTATGTAGTACATCCACATTTATTTTTAATAATATTTTTATTCTTCATATATGATATCTACATATAACGTCTTAAAGTATTGAAAATTACTTAGCAGTGACTTTGTATAATTATAACCCAGTTAGCTCTGTAAATAATGCAATAGTTTATATAAGCTATATTCAATGGAGGTTAAATATATGAAAATTACACCAACAGATCCGAAGTTGACAATTAAAATTGTAAAATAATTCAAGAACGTAAACGTAAAGTAAGCTGATATTGTAGAAATGGTAGACTGGAAAAAAAAATTAATCCTGAACTGATTCGATTCTATATTAGACAAACTGAACACTGACTACCAGGTATATGTTTTATTTTTTTAAAGAGCCTACATTAATAATTTTTCGGAATTGTTCGTATAAAGGAGATAGAAATTTCATATTTTTGGTGGCTTGTAAAATTGTAAAAACCACACAAAATCGTCTAAACCGTGGCCAGTACCACCATCGCAATGGTATCTACTTGATGCGGACTTTCTAGGACTGTTTTATAACAACATTTACTTAGTTATAGCAGACAGCTACAGTAAATGGCCAGAAGTTTTTAAAATGTCTAATATTCTTCTTCTTCTTAAGGTGTCTCTCCAACTAGTGAAAGTCAGCTATCAGCTTGGCAAAGTCCTCTCTACTCTTAGTTCTGTGGAATAGCTCAGCTGCGCCAGCTGTGCCGGTCCACTTTCGAATGTTTGTTAGCCAAGATTTTTTCCTTGGCCAATTTATCTTTTTCCTGCTACTTTACCCATAAATATGAGCTGCAGGAGACCGTGCGTCGAATGTCTTATATGACAGTTAATCAAACTACCTTTACAAGTACAGAATTTAAGAGCTTTTGTGACAGAAACGGGGTTGTAATATTAATACAGCTGTCAGTCTATTTTTATTTGATAAAATATGTACTCCTCAAAGGGCTACAGGTATTACACCAGTCCGGTTGATGCTGGTAAAGGTATTGAGGACAAGGTTTAGTCTGCTAAAACCTTCTCTCTTAGAGAAGATCCTATCGGATATATAACAGGGGAGAGAGATAACTAAAAGGAAAATTAAATTTGCATAGAAAATGAAATAAACCTAGGTCTGAAGATTTAATTGTTTCCAAATCTATGCCAGATTTAACTTAACTTGTCGATGCTGACTTCGTCTATGGAAGAGGGTGCCAACTGTCTGTGTCGTTTGTCGACTGTTATTGTTTCTAGGGAACATAACTTGGAATAATAAAACATCATCAATTTATTGATTCTTTAATTCTCATACATAATATTAGCCAACACTGTTTTATAATTAAAATTTACTTTCAATTCTTCAAATATAACGCTGCTAAGATATTAATCCATCCCATTTTATTTTTTTTAATATTACAACTTAGATAAGGATAAACTAAATACAATCGGACGATTTCTCAACGTTTCCTAGGCTATTACGGTTTTTTTAAGATTCATTGATGGATAGGTCCATTTAATTCATATATTAATATAGCCTTTTAGTAAATCTTAATTATTTTTTTTATTTATATTTACTAATAATAATATTCAAATATCGATATAAAACCTCAATGGTCCTGAAGGGTGTTTTTTCCTTTCTTCGCATACCGGGTGTTGAAAATGTTTCCTCATATTCGTTGCCATGTGTTAAAATTGTAAACATTGCAAGGCGCCACCGATTAACAGTTTATATTTACTAAATAAAATAGTTGCGAGTGCATTGTCAACCTGGAAGATTGGTAAGATTAGGTTTATTGCATAGGATGGGGTCGGGATTAAGGATTTGGAGGGGATACGAGTGGAAAAATAAAAGTGAAGACATGGCCATCCGGCATCCATAATTTATTTTATGCCGACTTTGTAAAGGGCTGTGGTACTTCCCCGGGCGAGCGTGGCCGTAAAAGTGCAACTAAAGCTGTGAAAAGATGTTTTGCTAACCTTTTATATTCTAACGTAATATTCATTTCAATTTCTTAGTGAAAAACAAATGGAACATATAAAATGTTGGAAAAAAACACTTTCATAAATGTCTTCGAAACTCAGAAAAAATATTTCTTATTCTTTATTTTTACGTTACTTGAAACATGAAGCAAGATAATGCGCACTGGACTGCGTAGCATTCTGGTACCTTTTTTAATTTTTCAGCCCAGAGAAGAAATATAATAATGAATAGAGCTCATACCATTTTTTAATATAAACAGTCGCAGTTTTAAACCAAAAAGAAATTCCAACACGAATTATGCAAAAGCAGTAATAAATTAGAAAGAAATTTGTAACTTTTTGTACAAATTTGTATGATTTAAAGTATATAATACATGAAATATATTTTTCAAGACGATAACAGGATTAGCAGTTTTATAGAGCGTTTAAGGGTGCTTTTGTGCATTGCATTATTGCGTAACGGGTTTTAAATATTTAAGGTAATTATAAGACCGAACGAATTTATCTAAGTGAAGTTCGATCTTAGTTATACAAAGCTCCTTATGCTAGACAGATTAACGTGTAGATGATTAAATTTGGGTAATTAATTGATACTATTTTGTAAATAGAACGAAAATACATTTACGTTGCATTTACGTTGACGGTTGGCGCTGTGGCAGAGCCCTTGGCTTCAGCCACAGCAGATTCCCACATAAAAAAATATTTGTTTGATCTACTATCTATAGATTGATTCAGATCTGAGTGTTTGTGCCTATGGAGTTGAAGTATGTAAAATGTCCTTGCAACACAAGCCATAAAGTTTACAGTGATGGCAACCTTTTTAAAAAATATATCAGAAATATTTATGATCGATAATGTTTGGTGTGTCACTCTCAAAATTCGAAGACGTTGCCACAACAAAGATCACGTGTACGCACCGTTGCTGAGACCGAAGTTTGTCCCAGCCATGAATAGCGCAATAACTCGTGAAGCGTTTAAATGACCCGAAGGTTCGTTGTGCATTTTTAAGTGATATCTCTCTAAATTCCATTGTATATAAAAGTTTATGAAGATTTTACTTTTTAAGACAAATAACCTATGCGTCGATATTCCGGTTATTACATATGTAACATAAAGCTATTTCATTGACGGCTTGGGCGGGATCAGAGGCAGCTGAAGTGAGTCTATCATTGCGGACTACTCATTTGTGACACTTGCAATGGAGAGAGATCGTGAGAACGTTAGATCCATGGGGTCTAATCACCAATAATGATACAAAATTAATGTTGACAAGAAGGCTGGTTCTTTTCTCGCTCTAAGGCAAAATGACACCATTATGTGAATAAATGCAGCGAGTGTTTTCTTGGCACCGTTCCGCTACCTATACTTCTGGGTTATCTCGGCTCACAGAATTTTCTGTTATAAGCTATGTATCCACGACCCATCTAACATAGATTTAGTTATATATATATATATATATATATATATATATATATATATGGTGTAGATTTTATAATATAGGAGAGACTAACACTACAACATAACGAATATAATTAACAATGGGTATACAACAGACTTAAAACAATACTTTTTACAATTTATGAGTTTATTTATATATACTATGTACACTATTAAATTAAATGCAATTATTTTATTTTGCTCAGAAATCATTATAAATATATCCCTACACAAATAGTAATCAGGTAATATACATATCCAATATAAGATAGCTTTACATGGAAACTTCCTATTTAAGGTGCTAGAAGCCAGGAATCAACAGCATATTGTAATAACAATTTCATAGTTACATAAAAAAAGAACGATTTAAAACTTATTCAAATAAATATTATTTATAAGTAAATACATTTTAAATCCTATATACGACAGGACACATGTTGTTTCGCACCGATGTTAAGACCTAGCTTCCCTAAAAATGACCAAAATAGGTAGGTCTTTCATTTGGACATCAAATCGTTCAAGCGAGTATACGTACATTTAAACGAACATTCGAAAGGCATTAGGGAAATCAGTTGGATAGATTAACTGGAGATTTTATAAAATCTTTAAATATATACATTTTCCAACTTTAAAATCCAATGATTTGTTCTCTATTAGCATTATTACTTACTCTGCTTCTCACGGTTGCAACGCGATTCTAGCAAGCCTAAACTATTTCTTGTGATTCTATCTTATATGGATATAATTTTAAAACCAACTGGCACTGTAAAGATAAAGGCGTTCAAAAATAGATAAAAAGATATATTTAGCTCTATCACTCGTGTATGAGGTTTTTCCGATTAAAGCTTACAAGTTTGTCTTTATTATAGTTTGTCTATCATATGAAACAAATTATCTAGGTAGATGGCATCCTTCTCAACCATTTTAATTTTTGCTTTTTATAAACCAACACCGCCACTAGTTTATATTCTTAGCCGTCATTCGACCCTTTTCACGTAACACGAGGTTTTTTATTCGATTACCTCTTCTAAAAAGGCTTTAATAAAAAGTTGACCGAAGACAGATTTTGGGTAAGGATGAAAGCTTTAATTTTATAAAGGTCCCATTCCAAATAAAATAGATAGACAAGATAGATGGAGATTTAATATCACAACATGGCGAAGTTCGACAGAGTTTGTCTCTGAAAGCTATAAAAATAAATTAATATGTCACAGAAACTCATGATCATTACAACCCCCAAAGATTTCATTTCAAATAAGGATTCTTATTTATTGTAAATTAGAACAATTATGCCTTTCCTTTTCATACGTTTCATTTACCTTTTCATACGTCCTTTCGTTCTAATTTTAATTCATTTAGCTTTTCGTAAATTGATATCAATTTTGATTACTTTTGACATTCAAGCTTATCAATAAAATAAAATAAAATTTTAAATTACGAACAACGTTGAACAGAGCATAATTTTGATTTAAAACTAATATTTTTTTTATTTAGGTACGCTTAAAAAGGACCTTTTTTAACGTAAATTCAAAGAAAAAAAAGAGATACTATTTTTATTATTTAAAATCTGTTAATAACTTATATAATCTGTCTGTTTTTGTCAATACTCAGGAATTTTAATTAATTCTTTAGCATTTGCAGTCACTAGTGCTGCACATAATAAAATGGGAAGGATAAGCATAAATAGAGAGATTTATCCCGTCATTTAATGTTTTTACTTTCTACTTGAACATACTAAGTAGTAAATGGTATACATGGGTATTTACAAATCATTATGATATAGCGTGTAGCTTTTTACTTTGCTCTCTGCGCATTGTACACCGAATAACCTCAACCAGTTTATGTTAAATACCAGTTAGTTCAATAACATAAACTGGTTGAAGTTTATGTTATTAATTTGACCCTTTTCATGAGAAATTAGTTTTTTCATTCGATTACGCCCCAACTAGACGAAAAAACGGATTTAAAGTAAAGATGAAATGATGAAAAAATGAAAACGGAAAAAAAATATGAAAGCCTTGAATTAAAAAGATACTTTCCTCCATCAAAATAAAGGCCTATAAAAGAAAGAAATAATACACACTCACAGATGTTTTTGTTCTATATTTAAATGTTTACATATCTCTTTGACTTGACTTAATAAAATATAAATTCTTTGGCAGATATGCTTAACTTCGTTAATAGTAGACTTATTGGAAGCATAGTTAACAAATTTTTTAATGTCTTCTAAATTAATTGCAATAGGCTTTATATCTAACTGATGTATAATTCACTTCTTTCCCTCTATTAGTAGGTAATGAGTAATTAATTGACTAACTCAGTACATAGTGATTATTCACCATCACGGATGATCTTTGAAGGAAATTCAACAAATATTTCACTGAGGGTGTCTGCTGGTTTACTATTGCGTACTTAGAAAACTTATCTATGACGGTTAGATAACCATTGTTGTTCAATAGACAGAAAGTCAATGTGCCAGGTTTGTATGGGCTCTATTGGTGTCTCCGATTTGTTTGCAAGTGTTTTGTAAGGATGTCTTTTATATTTTTCACGTTTACACACTTCACAATTTATTATGTATTTTCTTATTTGTTTTCGCATGTTTGGCCAATAATATCTTTCTCTTAGCTGTTTATAAACTACTTCTATATCAGCGTGTCGGTTTTCGGTTAAATGACAAGATTTTATAATTTCTATCTGTTCTTCTTTATCATTAATTTCAATTAGTTGTTTGGTGTAACGCGTCGGTTCGAATTTAGTTTGGTCGAAGTATTTTCGATATACTTCCGAAACTTTGTAGTACAATTCTTCACTATTTATAATTTACTCAAATTTTTGTTTATTTAAATATTCTAACATGAATTTTTTAATGATTTGTTCCTCGTTATCAGGTGGAATATAAAAATGAATTTTACCTTGTATAATTTTGACGTCTTGATGCGGAGCTGATTCGAATACTACACGTCTGAGTCGTTTAGGCGGATATGTATTACACATATCCACAGCTATCTTCTTGACATGACTGAATTATGTTATTTGATGATGCTTCATGAGGTGTGTTACCTGATGAGTTATTGTTGTTTGATGAACTATCGTTCGTGTTTTGGCCCATTGATGTGCTTCTTAATGATTCATTGCGTTCGCATTATACTGCTAATGAATCCGTACTTGTGTGGTGTAATTTGATTCTACTTAATGCGTCAGCAACCTGATTTTCTTTTCCTTTCGTGTGTTCTATGGTATAATCATAGTCTTACAATTTCAGTTTCCATCGGTTAAGCGTTTAGTTAGGTTAGGTTAGGTTAGATAGGATCTGTACTTAGTATACATTTTCGACCGTAGATGTAGGGTCTAAAGTATGGAACTGCCCATATAACACCCAGGAGTTCTTTTTCCGTAATATTATATTTTTGCTCTGTTTGTGATAGCGTACGAGAAGCAAAATCTATTGGATGGCCGTTCTGACTTAGGATTGCACCTAATACAATGTCTGAGGCGTTAGTGGTTACAAAACATTCAGTTTTATCAAATTTTGGAAATGCTAATATTGGAGCATTTATTAGTAGGTGTTTGCATGTTTCAAATGCTTCAATATATTTTGTTATCGACATTTATTATTGAATCTTTTTTGTGGCTTCTGTTAAGAGCTTTGTAAACTTAAATTAGGTACGAACTTTCTATAGTATCCTATTAATCCTAAGAAACCTCGTAACTGTTTTAAAGCTTTGAGAATCGGAAATCTTTGAATTGCGTCTTTTTTTCTTGGTTTGGCTTAAGGCCGTCTTTATTCAAAATATGTCCTAAACATTCAATTTCTTCTTTCAAAAAGGTACATTTATTTTTATTTAGTTATAAATTGGCTTTATGTAATGCTTCGAATACCTGTTGTAACCCTTTGATGTGTTCTTGGTTAGTCTTTGCGTACACGTCTTTGTGTATACGTACTTGCTGCAAGCCTTCGTCAATAAATGTGCTATCCAGCACTGTTAAAACTTTTGAATTCGATCAAATATTTCTTGAGAAATGCGCGTCCATACAAACAAGTAAACTATTTATATTTAGCATATTAGTATGGTTTTATAATCGGATGTTTTCGACCGTTATAACCATAGTAATATGCTAGATACTATTATGGTTATATAATCGGATGTTCTAAATCGAAGCCTGGTTTTATACAGCTGCAAGCCTTTGTCGATAAATGTGCTATCCAGCACTGAAAAAACATTTAATTTCGGACAATTAGTTCATGAGAAAAGCGAGTCCAAGCAAACAAACAAGCTATGTTGAATTATCATATCAGTAACAGTTTAAAATCCACTGTATTTGGCTAAAGCCTGGTGTTGTATAGCTGTATGCCTCTGTCGATGAATTGACTATTTAACACTGTAACAACTTTTTAATTCCGATAATTAGTTCGTGAGAAAAGCGCATCCATACAAACAAGCAAGCAATTAAAATTTATCACATAAAAAACGTTATATAATCCGCTGTTTTAAGTCGAAGCCTGGTGATATATAGCTATAAATCTTCTCTATAAATGGGCTATGCAAAACTGTAAAAACTTTTTACTTCGGATAATTAGTTCGTGTAAAAAGC
>JAOCPS010178563.1:0-14339 GCA_025505425.1 Graphium colonna
ACCGGGCTATCTACGATCCAGCCCGCGAGCAATATGCAGTGTACCACATTGGTCCGTTCTCGGACCGCTCCTGTGGATTATCGGATACGATTGGGTTCTGCACGGTGCCAACCTTCATGATGACGGCGTGTTATGCTACGCTGACGATACCCTGGTTACCACGCGAGGGCCCAAGTGATGAGCCGTATCAGGGCCCTGAGCCTAGAAGTGGCCCTCGAGAAGTCCAAGGCTATGTCCTTTCATGGGCCTTGGACTAAGACCCCCCGTGACTATTCCATCGTGGTGGGCGACACCTCAATCGCTGTAAGCGGGACTATGAAATATCTTGGTCTCGTCCTCGATAGTCGGTGGGGCTTCAGAGTACTGGCACCAAAACAGTTCTTGTACGCGGGAATGCTTGCTAGGCTGCTCCCTAGTTATAGGGGAGGGGGGAGTGTATGCCGCCGTCCATACGACAATGTGGTGCGCTCAGTCATCTGGTGAAGGTTCACAGGAGAACTAAATACTATATAAACTAGGGGCCGGATGTGGCTGAGGGGTAAGGAACCCCTCCCGGAAGAGATCGTTTGCTGGAGGAGAGAGGATCGCGACGATCTCTTACGCTCAATGCGCCTCACTTGTTAACGCTGTTGGGCGGGACCTGTCGCTACCGGCCGTCACCCTGTCAATGGCTACCAACGAGCCCAGTAGGGCCACCGTCACCTAGGTTGCACGCGGGGTGATGGCGAACCTACAGAGATGCCCTGCGGGAGCGCGAGCTGGCAGGAGAAACGCTGCCGCCCCGTAGGACTAAAGTAAAGGGCCGCCGGCGGAATACAAGATTTTACAAATTCTTTGACATCTGTGTTCATATTAGGCCAAAAGTATGTATTTTAACTGCGGTCTTTGTAGTTACGATACCTGAGTGACTCACATTATGAATTGTTTTGATGGTGAGTCCTTGGAAAAGTTAATATGGTCGATTGATATCAGTTGATGTTTCGTAGATTAATTGTACATCAGAGTATAGCATAGAGATTAATTTAAACTGAAGGCTATTCTGAGCTTTAAGTCCTTCTAACTCTGGATCATGTTTTTGTTATTCGGCTTATAACATGTTATCTATTAAAATGGGCACTGTAATATCATCTATGAATGATAAATTGCGTGCGTCGGCAACTGTTTTTCGCAAAATTAAGACATAAAATCTAATTGTGTACACCTGCGCGATGTATCTCAAGGAGAAACCTTTTTTGTAAATGCGAAAGTTTGTGATCAGTAAATAGAATTAATTCTTTCCCTTCTACCATATAACGGAATTGCTTTAAAGCTAAATTAGCTCCGAAAGTTCTCTATGGGAAATATTACACCTATTTTGGGATTTAACTTGTTTTTTTAAAAAGAAACCTAAAATTTCTAGTTTATCGCCTATCTTTTGATGTACGGCTGCACCTATACAGTTACCAAACTCGTCAGTCATTAAACCGAGTGGTGCGGATATTAGGTGAACGTTTTTGACGTAGTTTCAGTCCAATTAATAATAGTTTTATCGCGTTTTTGGTATTATTTAAGTACGCGTTTAATAGAGCTTAAATTTCGGCAGCCCTAAGAACAATATGCTTTTAAATATTCATCATTCATAAGAAGCATCTAAGTTCCTTAACTGTGTTAGGCTGTTGGAAGTTTGAAATAATCTCTGTTTTTCTTTGATAGGGTTTATGCCTTCCCTGCTTATGCGATAACCTAGGAAATTCGACTATAGTCTTCCGAATTCACATTTTTCATGTTTATCGTATGACCATTTTTTTTACGTAGAGGAAATGCAGAAAACTCATACCCTTACCACGGAGGCAAGACGGGTTATGTCGGAATGTCACCGACTAAAACCTTCATGTTATTCCATCTCGGCGAATATAGGCAGGGACACGGGAACTACTATCAAAAATGTTTCTTAACTCATCTCGTCGCAACTTAGCATTTAGTAACAGACTTTTATGAAAGTCTCTTGCCTCTTGTGGGTCCATGGTGACGTCAAACTAGTAAAACTAGAGCCTCGGCTGCTGTCGCCAAAACTCAGGGATAAGCGAAAAGATTGTGATGGCGGTCCTTTGTTGCTAATCACTCTGCTCTCCTTGCATGTTGATCGTTGATATTGACGGTCACGTGAGTTGTCGAATTTTGTTCATTTTGCGTTGCGCACCTTACCGCATAAAGGTAATGTTGTGTTGTTTGTTTTTTATTATTCTCATTTATTTTACAGGTTATACATCTTAAGATTAAGTCGGCTTAGAAATAATAAGAATATAACAAAATCAATAGGTGTATTTTAAACATCGGAGTTACTATTTAAGGAATATTTTTATTGTATTCAAATCTTAAGTTCAATGAGTGTATGATAAATTAAAAAAATGTAAAATTAGGTTTAGCTGACCTTAAATTTGATGGAAGAAGAAGAGAAGATCCTCCGTGGAGCACTCAGATTCTTTTAAGAGATCCGACCTTACTTGTTCGTTGATTTTACACTCCAGAGCTAAATGGATGAGGTCCTCTTCTCTTTCACATTGCGTACAATTTGGATCATCTCTTTTTTTAGACGAAGTTAAATTTATTTAGCGGGATGTGGTAAGTTCAAGTTCGAAAACAAATAATTAATTCTGTTCTACTAAGGTTACGTGAAGCAAACCAAGGTATGCGTGGTGGTTCGTCTACAAATCTGTGTTGTTAAATGTTGTATTATTTTCATTTTACATATTTATTTGATTGGAATATTTATGATCAAAGGTCTTTTCCGCCAACTAAAAATATAAAAATGTGTGGAGAATAAAAAAAAACATGGAAGCCGCACAAGTAGTTTGGTATCCGCAACTCAAACAGCTAAACTGTTTTCATATTCTGTAAGAGATGTTGAGTTCGTACTTTAGTAGAGGGTCAAGATGCGATACGTTATTAAAATCAAACTTTACATTTGAGCACATTAAACAACGAGATATTATTATCTACATTTTTATTAATACAGCTAAAAATTATTGAAACGAGACTTTTATTCATTAAAGAAATTAAAATTTACAAACGTCATTAACATTGTCAATAGTTATAAATATTAACATAAATATGTACACCCATATATCGCAATATTTAATGATGAAATGAATAAAGCAAATGGGCACAGAATTTCCTTTTGAACACCAAGCGACTTTTGGCTTTCCTGAATCAAAGAGGCAGCGCGTTCCACAAAGGAACGGATTTATTTAAAAAAAAGAGTGAATGAAGTTAGAATGGTAAAGAGGACATTGTAGAAGACGGTTATGCGCCGAGAGAAGATTTTTGTCATTAACATGACATAAAGCGGAAATGTAATGTGGGGTAGAAGATGAATTTAGGAAGGAATAAAGAGCGGTCATTGCTTGTAAGGAACGACGCTGACGAATAGGAAACCACTGAAGCTGGATTCGATAAAAAGAGATATGGTCATATTTACATGGATTAAAAACAAAGCGAATGTAGTTATTTAGAAACCGATCAAGTTTATTGAGTTGATCTGCATTTGGGCCATAGGAGCACACATCACCATAGTCGACGAGAGGGAAAATTAAGGCCGGCACGAGTATTGCTTTAATTTGCTGAGGCAAATTTCTTGAACCGATAAAGGCACACCAGAAACTTTTTGACAAACACTTACAAGATAACTATTCCATCGTAGCATGCTGTCATTAAGATTACCCAGATTTTTTAAGTAGTGGCTAATAGGAATGTTTATATTATTAAATATAATCGGTGATAGAGTAGTCAAATCCACCTTACTTAAAATACGTAAACTGCCAACCACTATGGCTTGGCACTTTAATCCAAACCTATTAGACCAACTTTTTATTGCAATTGAGTTATTGTTGATTTTATGAAAGACATCTGGGAGCTTGTCAAGTATTTTCAAACAATGTAGTTTCTTGCATATACATTTGGAGGTCATGGAAATATAGATGATACGTCTATTGAAGGTGAGTGATAAGGTTACGTTAGGAAAATTCGTGACGTTTTATATATTTACAATTTTCGAAATTTAAATAAGTTATTATAATTTTAGTAATGTGTCCGTTTTAAACACAAAACGTTTTAAAAAAAATCGCGTGAATGAAAAATTATTAGTCACTGGGTATACGCTGCGTCCATTTCATTCTGGCCAACTTTAGTTTTTCGGTGTATAATTTAAGTATAACATTATTTTATCAGCTTTATATAATTTAAACTCGTTTAATGATTATCTACTTTATAAGTGTTTTCTCAAATTCAAGTACATTTATTATTAATTTACGTCACTATCCGCAACGGATAATAATTGAATAGTAGTTTCTATATAAAATTGCGGATTAGTTACATTTAAAAGATTATATAATACGTAGTATATACATATGTGCGTGTGAAGACGCAAACCGCCGCGTCCACTTATGGGACGGTAACATTCAGGGTTATAAAATAAACGCAAATAATCGATACAGCTGCTTAGAAGGTAAGTTGTAACACCGGCACCCGACTAAAGAATCATAAAAACAATCATATTACATTAAAGGTTTATGTTGTTTAAGGTTCAAGTCACGTTTACAGCATTGATGTTTAATGAACACTTTATATACAATATAGCCAGAGGTGTACAACGCACCGGTCGTGCTGCTGCTCAACGCGCTCTGCCTGTGCGCGTAACACAGCACCTATGACGGGGATGCCCCTCCGCCATCTCCTCGGACTATATGGTGGCTCCAAACAGCTGTGTTGAGCGTGGCAACCTCACCCCGGCAAACCATGTCGGGTCACGGGCTAAATATGAACGACGGGGTTTGCCACTTCTGTGAACAAGTTTAATGCGGATCCCTTCCGCAAAGCGCATAAAAACATATGTATCGGTGAGGAGGATATCCAAAGGCAAATTTGCAAAAGGGTATGGCGGACTCGGTAATACAGCAAGGCAAGGTAGATGACCTAGGGTGAGTCAAGTCTTATGGCTATAGACTGAAGTAGAGAGGTCTGGTCTGATGCAGGCCGGGCTCTGTCTGAATCCTGTATATGTCAATGTAAATATTATCGGTGTCTACGCTCCACCAATAGAAAAGTCTGATGACGTCAAAGAAAAATTCTATGATGAATTATCTCAACCTTGATCGTATAAATGCCAGAGAGTAGATGTTACTGTTAGGCGACATTAATGCCAGGCTTGATCGGGACTCTGAGGCGTAGCTTCGAGTTCTGGATAGACACGGAGTCGGTAACATGAACAACAATGGTCTGTTGCCAGAAAATTTTTGTTCTCAATATGGACATATACAGCCACGTACAGACAACGTGGATTCATCTGAGAACCAAACACTGGTATCTAATTAACTATACTATCGTGCGGCAGAGAGACATCAGCCCAGTGCAAAGCACTCGCGTTATGCGTGGTGCGCAGTGTTTGTTGCACACCGATTTATTGTCACGAATTTACGACTGCGCCTTCATCGCTCTCATAGATCTTTAGTAAAAAAGAAATACGCTGAGAAAGTGTGAAAGGTAATACCAGTGCTGCCTGGAGTGCTATTTCTCATCATCTCATGTAAACCACTACAGTTACTCTGGATAAGAAAAACCGATGCAATGGAGTTGGATTCAATGATAATGGCGAAGTGCTTAGGGCAGCCTCGATTAACACTAAGAGCTCTAGACACAGCATAGCAAACGAGGTGATAGCGTTGCTGAAATCAAGGCGTGTAACCCAGAACTGCGTTGGGCTTAAACGTTGCGCTAAATATTTTAATAGCTTCCTCAACGTAAATACATCAGCTGATTCACAAAACATCGGCTTATTGCCGCAACTTCCGCGAGTCTTTAAGCTGGACGAGCCACTGTCGCGAGGTGAGGTTGAAAATGCCATCAGACAGCAGCAGAAGCAGGTGGCTAGCGTAGACCTCATACCGGGAGAGTTATTGAAGTACGGTAGTGAGGAGTTGTATACACTTATTGGAAACTTTGTGTTTGCATGTGGAAGGAAGAGCGTATCCCGAGGGACTTTAAAATGTCTAGCATCAGTGTTATGAGCAAGAACAAATATGATCTTCCGGACCATGATACCTGTGAAGATATATTTTCCATGCGCTAGATACAAAAGAAAAGTATAGAACAGGGTCGCTCTTTGTATCTCTGCTTTGTCAGCCTGGAGAAATTTTTCGACAACGTACCACGTGAAGCACTCCACTACCACTGAATGACGCTGGAAAAAATGTGTAGGCCTTTTGAAACTCCTGCAAGGTCGTGTGAAAGACAGTATCGTGAAAAATGAATCAGACACTAAAGCTAGTACGTAATGGTTGCTTTCCTTAACGTCTTAAGGTTGGCTACCATTACTTATAAGGTGTTAAAACTTATGAGTGCGTTGTCAGCCTTGGAAATTTAACAAAATAGGTTATGTGAAAAAACGAGTTAGAAACATCTTTAAAGTTAAGAAGCGAAAAGAGAGGTAAAGAAACATTAAGGAATGGCTACCCAGCAACTCCAAACCATGTTTGTTTCATGTTTCGGCAAGAGTCAATATACAGATATACTGTTTTAATACCTCGAAAAAATCATAGTTTCAATATTTTGTGAAGTTTATCAACTAATCAATCGTGTGTTCATACCAGACAGAAACATACATAGGGATTTCTGGTACACTCCTGCAATATCTTATTAGTGCATAAACAAGTATCAGAAGAATCAATTTTAATATTAAATAATTTTATTGTGCACAGTGAAACTATTACGGAAGACTTCAAGTCTGAGGTCATTTCCGTTTAACTGGCCACGTTGAAATTGCTGATAATATCGCTTATAATCCAGCCCCAACTGGACGTTTGGATCTCGAGGAAATGTTCGGGACATTGCTTATTTTGTAACACACGAATGATTCACATAGGTTTTGACTATATAACTACAGAACCAAAATGAATTTCCCTTAAATTTCAAACTGATGCTGACGCTCATTGAAGCATTATGAACCGAATGGACGTAATGTTAGAGAAAAGGTTATATTTCATTCCTTAAATTTGTGGGAGGAAAAAAAGGTTCATGAGAAATAATTTGTAATAAATACCACGACATTTTATTTAATGTCAAAACATAAAAATTATTATTAGTAATGATTATTTGCAATAAAAATCAAAGCAAGTTTTGATGAAAGAGAGTAGTTAAAATCTGTTTTTTTACCACTTTAATATATTTAAGATGGTTCAATTAAAGATGACTATGCCATCCTCATAGGCAATAACAATAATACAACTTATCCTAGGTTAGTTATGATAGTCTGGGATTAAATAGTAATTTAACCAGTTTCTGAATATTTTCACGTCTTTGTTCCACTAATCCTGGAGCTTGGTTTATTTTAAGATTCAAGTTTTTTAAGATTATGGTAAATTCAAACCCAGTACTTTATATTGAATCCTTTTAAAAAGGATTTAAAGAAAAAAAAACAATGTTAGCAAATTGTGTCAAAAGTAATCTGATTTGATTATATTTGAAATATTTGTATTTCAAAGTAAAGTTGAAACCATTTACGAAATTTTAGAATATCAAACAGCTTTAGTATATAGATGCTCCTTTTCACGGGCTTGTATTTATTTTTTTAAGTCAAGAAGCGAAAAAGTTTCGAATTTCTCCGTGGCTTGGGCAATTGCAAACCGTTTATAATTATGATTCCTCTGCTGGTTTAAGATTTATGCTGGTCCATTTGTTTTCTTTTCTTATTTGAGATGAATACTAAAGAAATATACCTATATTAAAAGTACGGGTTAATGATAACATGAACCCTTACTTTTTATATAGGTATATTTCTTTAGTAAAAAAATATAAAATGAGCATAAGCTCGTTTTATATTTTATCAAATTATATTTGATATTACTATTAACATATATGTTATATCAATAAATATCAATAAATATGTTAATAATATTAGAATAAAGTTTCTCCATATAGATAACGAATTTACTATATTTTAATAGTCCAAGGTCAATATGCGAACAGACGATTCTATATTTTTATTTTTGGTTTTTTATTTATGTTTACATGTAACTTAAATACGATTCTTGTTAAAACTCATAATTACAGATTTGCAAATATCCCTTTCCTGATCTAAATTATTGATATATAATTTAATATACCATTACTACAAGATTTTTTAATTACGTTTGCAATACTTGTAAACGGTCACAAATTAATTTGAGTTAAATGCACATATTCAGAACACACGTAAAAAACTTAACTTTAATAACTTGTTATGCTACGATTCTCAAAAAACGTCATGGGTTTCTTAAAATTCTAGATATTCATGTTTTTATTTTAAAGACAAGAATGATTCTATCATATATCATCTGAAAAAATCTACATAAAGATGGATGGTGTAGCTATGGACTGCCCAGTATCTCCTATTGTAGCTGATATTTTTATGGAGAACTTTGAGGAGAAGGCCCTTAGTACAGCTATCATGCATCCTAGATTTTATGAGCGCTATGTAAATGACAGATTCACAATTTTACCATCAGATAAAATAAACACATACGTAGATCATCCTAATCCTATACACACTAAAATTAAGTTTACAATGGAACTTTTATTTGAACAAGATCTATGCTACTACACAAATAAAAAACTGCTTCCAAATTCGATTAATATTTAACATTAATAAACTGCTAACAAAGCATTCCTATAAACAGGAATGCTTCATGATCGACGAGCGCTCAAAATGTTTTTTTTAACGTCCCTGTTATTTATTTGAAAATTTTAAGCCCTTTGAGAACTTTTTTTAAGATAAGACTATCCAAGATGATATATTTATCCCTGGACACTGTACCTTTTGAAATCAATACTCATACCCTTTTGAAAAAAAAAACGATTATATTAATCAATTCATTAAAAAAGACATCAAAGAACTTCTCATAATCAAGAAAACATTCCAAACCAAGTATGGTATTTATAAAAGAACAACCTAAAGTATCTATAGTATTGATGAAGGCGGAAATAGCTCTCCGCACGATCTTCCGCTACCTCTACCTGTTAACGGACTATCTAGTACAATCAGATACGTGACTCATTAATGCAGATTTCACTTGGTCTAGATTTTGGATAAGATAAAAACACTTATAACATTTTATGCTGTCTAAGCTATCGAACATTTTTATTTTCATTTTAAATATTAGGGTCCATTTTAGCATTTCTCATTTCATGTTAGCATTTCACAAAAAAGCGGCGTATTAAGTGGCACCCCACATAGTTCGAATTTAGGCAAGTTTAAAAACAGTTCCATTGATTTTAATATCAAAACTGCATTTTGATAAAATAAGATACTAACTTCTTAAACCAGATCTTAGCATCTCATCGACAACGACTATTTAGTAGATACTAGAGATGCGTTTTTCTGAGAGATGCTAACTTCACGCACGTGTTTTAAATTAAATAACTTTACGGATTTTATCGCGGTTTATTTTAAAATTTTATTACCCAACGTTTCGAACCCTTACAGCGTTCATGGTCACAGGTAGGACTGAGGTGTTTGATGTCCTGACGCCACTTGTCAATCCTGGTGACAAAATTTAAAAATAAACTGCGATAAAATCCGTAAAGTTGTCTAATTAAAAACGTCAAATATTCGCGTTAGTCTTAGAAATAATATTCACACACGTGTTTTCAAGTCCAAAAATATTAAGCATAACAGACTATGCTAAAAATTTACTTATGAATTTTACTATTATACTTGTGAATTTTATACATAGTAAGGACTACGTATAAATTTTATCAAGTAATATTATGAAAAAATGAACGTATTATTAATGTATTCATCTACTCCACTAAAGTATCCTAGAACGTTGTTTGTTTCAAGTAATTCTAAAAATAACCCTTCAGAAGCTGTATATCATTCACGACCATAAATTATGTAAGAACTACTTTTATATTTATTTCAAGTTATATTAAAGTAAATTAATCGATTGAGAGATTATATGATCGTATGTACGTTTCTACATACAGAGAAAATTCTTTACAAATAAATATCTTACTTTCACATACGCGCAGCCTTTGATCGAGTTTAAGTAAAGCTTTCTACGATTCTATAATTTTGAATATCCGAGCACTGGAAGACCTAATTTAGGAAAGTAAATCTCCTCATCTTTGCATAAAGGGTGAAGGGTCACAAACAGAATTAAAGTAAATTTTAAATTATACTTGTGGTATTTGGAACTTTGCGCTATATAGTTTATTTAATTACTATAAGTCAGCAAGCAAAAATTTTAGTCCTTACATAATTACAACTTTTACTCGCACACCATCATTTCACTGCATTGTGCACGAAAGTCGTACTAATGATTACGATATAAAAAAAAACATAACACATTTTCAGTTCAGTATATTGTACTCAGCTTCTTACTTATAACCTCAGAGGACAAAAGTTTTGTATATTTCTGTCCCTGATATTGTGATATTTATAATTCAAGAAATTTTATGAACTGACAACCATGCAAAAGTCCAATTCGCAATTTTTTTACAAATGTAATAGAATCTAAGCAAAAGTAAATATTGTAAAATTGAGTTGATAGCGAATATATTAATTTATCTTTGAGTCTTTTTATTTTACATACGGAAAATGTCTTAGTTCTGCATTCAGTTAGATAGAGCTATCTACGTTTAACCACGTTAAATTGTTCTGTTACGACTGGTTAAAAATATCTTGAAAATATCGTGATGAGAAGAATGCATCTTTTGCGAAGTAAGTCATTTATCTGCTTACGCATATGTTCTGTTCAAACAGATATTGCGATCGAAATGTCTATTTTGCTATATAATCAAATTAAATTTCTAGTAGTTTTATTAGGCTAGTCAGTTAAATAATAAAGTCGTTGGTTTGGAGATTTGTGACTTACAGTTACAAACCTTACCTACCTAATTTACTAACGTTATTTAAAAAAATATAATATTATAAGTTAACGGTATCCTTATTAGTACTATACGCAGGAAACCTGGAAATGAATCCAATTTATTAAAAGTTGGGCGTAAATTAAAATTACTTATATATTCCTCATGAAACAAATAGCTAAAGTCGTATATTTTTATATTGATTTCTACTTATAAATCGTATACTGTCATTGACGAAGTTCATTTATTTTGAGAGTATCGGGTGGTCCGTAACCATTACATTAAAATATTCATAGCAAACTTTTAAAACTTAAAAAATAGGAATTAAGTATTTGGTTTTTATGCCATTTTCTATATATTTACTATGAGAGTATTATAAAAAAGGAAGACATTTTGTATAGAATGATTTGCAAAAAAAGCGATAAACTTGATTTTATTAAGAGCTGTATCTCAAACATCCGAAGTGTGGAGAGTGCATTACCAGTCTTTGATTATGGATAGAGTAGTTAAACGACTTGACGCTGTAGATCTAAGATCTACAGTGTCCAGAGAAGGGTGGCAATTCGAATAATCCGTGGAAATGGAACAGTGTCCTTTAAGGTGGCAACTGTCCTGGCTAGCTTTCCGCCTCTAGATATACTGACGAAAATAAATTCTCTTCCAAACGAGTCAAAAGAGGCGCTTGTATGGATTAAGCGACACGAAAAGCAGAACGTCTTCAGGAGATGGCACGATCAACTGTGTGATGAGCTATACGCACGAAAACGCGTCATCGAAGCCTTCTTGCCGATTTTTGTAGCTTGGATGTAGGGACGAGGAGGTAGGCTCGCGTACAGGCTTACTACACAGGTAATTAGTGGACATGGATGATTCGGTGATTACCTGTGTAAGATTGGTCGAGAGGCAACTGCATGTTTCTTCCACTGTGGTAGTCAAAATGAAGATTCTGCAGCACATACCCTTGCAGTGTGCTCTGCGTGAGAAGAGGAGTGGAATATCCTTATTATCCAAATTGGAAGAAACCTGTCCCTACCAGCCGTCTCAGTAATGTTGAGTAGTCCATCACCATTCTTCTCAGTGAAGTTACCGTGATCAATTTCTGCGAGACTGTGATGCTCCAGAAGGAGACAGTTGAGCGGTAGCGTGAAAGGACAGACTCCACTCGGAGACGGGGATATCGCGGTGCGGTTGCACCCCACCATGGCCAGTCAAACCTTAATGGTGTTCTCCCACCGTAGACGAGGCCCTAGGAGTTTGTGCGGGTCTAAAGTGCGCGGTATGCGACCTGGAAGCGGGTGATGGCTCGTGTATAAACCGTCATGAACAATAATATGAGTACTTAGATTAACTGCTTCCAGGATGGGGATATGTTAAGCTACGTAATGAAGGGGCTGCGGTAGTGTTCCAATGGAGATCCCGTCGCCCCTAAGAAATCTGATGGTGACTGACGTGGGGTTTTAGTCGGTGGGAGTCCGACATAACCCGGACGTTCCTCTTCTTGATAGACGGATTTTAAGGTAACCCTTATGGATTTACCCACGGACAAAAAAAAGGTCATTGAGTCATTGGATACGAAGGATAGTATAGAAATACAGGCGGACTGGTAAGTTACGAACGATATTAAAGGAGTACACTCGGCACCCAATTCACATCATAATTTTGGATAAAATTAGAGGCCTAGTCTTTGACCAAATTTTCTAGTAAATAAATGAAATATAAAAACGATGCCGATAGCAAACATATGGCCAGTTTGTCTATTTTTTCAGTTCATTGACCCGAAGAAACGGACATCCATGCCATGTTTGCTAGGATGCCCATGCGTTTCACAATTACTTATTGTTTTTATTTAACTTTCGATTAAGTTTACTGAGCGGTTAATTAATATTTATTTTTAATATTACTTTTATTCTTCATACACAATCCTAACATATAACATCCTTGAATGTTGAATGTGACTCACCAGTCACCCTGTATACATAACATTCAAAAGGGAAAAAGATTGAGAAAAGAACATGGAAGTTGCGGTCATAGAGCAATTAAAGTGCGATACGTGTATTAATTAGGTGATTAGCTCATCCCACAATGTTATCACCACATATAGCGCCAACCCATCAACACAAATACTCCATTAAATTCGAACCCATGACGTCCGTCTTGTAAATAAAGGTCACGGAGGCAATTTATCATCATTGAATTAAGTGTTCACTTTTTTTTAAATAAAAATATTTTTGTTTATTCAAATTTAAACTTAAAGTTACATTATATTTTAAAAACCAAAAGAAAATAATTATCCCCTTATTATCAATTCTATCTGTAATCCTTTTAGCGCTCCGAGTCAATACACAACTCAGGCTTGTTAATTTCGCTTTCGTTAATATTTCTGTCGTCAGGTACTTTTAATTAAAGCTAAAAATAAATTCAATCGTATGCAGCTTATTTTCATTTTACTTTTCATATCAATTAAAAGCTCAGTTTAAATCGTTATTTTGGTACCTAAATTACTTTCACAACTTAGATTTTTTGCGTATTTTAAAAGTTTGCAAGTGTGCAACTGATAAGCCTGATGATTTTTAATAAATACTTGTCGTATGACCACCCAAAGTTGCATAGAATAAGACACTAGGTAGGACCCTTCCTACCTAGTGTCTTATTCTATGCAACTTTGGGTGGTTTCTAACCCTTAGAAGCATATTAAACATTTGAAAATTAAAGAAGTAAGAAAAATAGCAGTAGGAGTGTTCATCCGGCAACCTTAGGGACCAGATATAAGTTCTGTGGGATAACTTATTCGTAGGGCATTCTAAGTGCTGCTAGAGCTATATATAAAATGCAGTCAATTTACTAAAACTCTTATTCACCTACGAATATCAGTCTCAACTTTTCAGTGAAAAGTCCGTCATTAAAAATAGCACTAACGATAGTATTTTTAAATTAAAAAACTTCACGGATTTTATCGCGGTTTATTTTATAAATTTTATCACCCGACGTTTCGAACCCTGTACAATGTTCATGGTCACGGGTAGAACCTATCTAAAATATTCGCGTACGTTTTAAATGAAACAAAATTACTTTACAGCGTTCATAGTCACAGGTAAGACTTATATCTCATTTTTTATTTATTTTATTTTTAATATAATGCAAGACCAATTATGCTCTTTAAATAATGCCAATATTTTAACGTGATCGTAATATGATTCATTGTTAGTCCCAGGCGGATCCCTTCCGCGTAGCGCAAAATGTCTGCATCGCTAAGGGAGGCATCCCAATGCATATATGCAAAATAATATGGCGGACTTAGCGATTCAGCAAGGCAAGGTCAATAGCCTAGGGCGACAGTAGAGGGTTTGTAGCTACTGTCGGCTAGACACATCATCTGACCCCTTCCCATTCGTAGCGGTTTTCGGTTCCACTGAATTAGGAAAGGGAAGGACGAGTGTGTGCACTTGCGTTTACGCGTTACG
>JAOCPS010178674.1:0-14335 GCA_025505425.1 Graphium colonna
AACGCTGTAAAGGGTTCGAAACGTCAGGTGATAAAATTTAAAAATAAACCGCGATAAAATCCGTAAAATTGTATTATTTAAAAATGTCTTATATTCGCGTAAGCCTCAAAAACAAAATTGAAGAAGTTACTTAAAAACAAAATTGAAATGTATTATGGTCCGATAAATATAGTGGAATCACATAGGCCTTCGCATTTCCTGCGTTACTAATTATATGGTCGATGCATGCTGTATATCTTGTAGAATTGTGAATCATAATCGTTAGTGTCAATGCTGAGATTAATTTTTTTAAGAAATATAATTCATAAAGTTTTATACATTTCGCTTATATTATATGAGTTTTTTATATAATTAAGAATGACAGTGCTTCTTCCATTATTTATAATAAATGCATCAGGTCTATAATAATCATTCCATTTTTCATGTCTAGTTCTAATAAGTGCTTCTGATAAACTAAGCAATTGTTCATCACATATAATATAGATAGTTTGCTTTTGTTTGGGAGTTTCAGTAACGGGCGTTATGATAATAATGGCACATTTTCACTTAGAAAGTTCACTATCATTATATTTGCTAAAACATTTTTCAGATTGCTCTAAATTTTTTTTTTAAATAAAAGAATCTATAGTTTTAATTGCGGGTATTATCTCACAAGCTGTTTCTTTATCTATTTTAGAGAAATCTTATGTTTTTTACTTCAGAATTTGAGTTCTATCTCCAGCACTTATGTTTTTTTCTTTTGTGTTGAATTTTTTGGCAGAAGAGTTGGCTTAAAAATTGTGGTTAATTGTTCTAGCTTGGATTGGTATTCAGCAATTTTTTTCTTTAAGGTAAAATTAGTCCAATAAAATATTTTCAATTTCGTGTTCAGCTATGTATAGTTTTTCTTGTAGGTCTTTGTTTTTACATTTGATTTCCTCAATTTGTTCAAAATATTTTATCTTGGTGGAATCAGGGTAACTTCTATTTAGGACTCCTGAAATCAGTAAAACACTCTCAAACATAATTTCACTAAAAAAGAACTATATTATATACGTTGTAAGCCTCAACACCGAAAAAAATTATGCGTGCCACTGGCAAAGGCCGAGAAAACCCGGTCTCATTTTATTTCTCACACACAGTGCAATTTTTAACAATGCTGCCATCGATAGGTGGGGAATCTATTGGAGGTATGAACCAACATTTGTCCAGATTCACAGCACCTGAAAGGCAAAGCCAAATTAACTTTTTAAAACCTTGACTTCCTTACTAATAAGTGCATGCAACTTTTCAAAGCGCAAGTTCGACCAAGACACGGAATACTGTTCTCATCTCTGGGCTAAGACAACACGATATTATACCAAATATAATTGCTACCTTCTTTGTTTTTGTGAGAGCAATATTCCATGCGCGGCTTTTACAGTTTACAAGATACTTTCACCTTGTACAGTTTCAGGTGGTCTGACAGCTAGAAATACTGCCTTGCTCTGCTGAGGATAACAAGTGTTTGATAAGGCAGTTTGGCTTTGCCTTACAAGTGACCACGGAACTGTTCGTTACTCTATATGTCGACGCCAACAACTCCGATCCAGGCTGTGGTAACAAGGGAATTGTTTTGGAAAAGGGGAGATAGGACAAAGGGCTACTTTTTAGTCGACCCCAATCCGAGATTTTGCAAGCAAGCAAAGTTTTGATTACGGACACAAGTTTGTCCCGGAACTCGTGGACGCGGTCCTGAGAAATATTTTTCCGGCTAGTATACAAGGTATCAACTGTGAATGTTTCTGGTGAGCATTAAATCATTGATATGCAAAAGGAACAGTATGGGAGATAGTACGCAACCTTGTGGGACACCAGCGTTCACAGACTTGCCGTCGGAACATGCACCGTCGACAACGGCCTTGATACTCCGGTTTGCAAGGAAGCTGGTTATCGATTCACATCATTTCTCAGGTAGTCCTTAAGATAAGATCTTGGAAATGAGCGCTTTGATACTCGATGGAAGTCCTATACTACATCCAAGATAACTGTCAGGGCCTCCCCTTGCTCTTAATTTCTTATATCTGACGAATTGATGGACGGCATCAATGGGCCAGATATATAAATAGATCACCAGGTGACTGATTTCGGCGGAAGCCATATTGGTGGTCGTCGATCAACTGATGGTGTTCTTATATTTATTTTAGAGAAAAAGGAGGAAATGGCTATGGGCCTAATGTAATTTTGATTCGAGTGATCGCCTTTTTTGACGATCAGGTACCGTTTCAAAAATTAATTACAGCTGTTTTCTAAAATTTCGGGACCATGACGAAGGAATAAGAAAGCCAAAAAAGACGCATTAAGACCGATGCGAACCCTGGGGGACACATTCTCAGCACAATAGTGAGAATTCCATTGGGCCCACTTATAAACATCTAGAGAGATAAATGCTTCACGCACTGCACATGGGTGAAAGCGAACTTCATGCATTTAGTGCTCACAACGCGGGATAGTCAGCGGTGTGTTCCCCTCATATTCCAAAGTCAAGTTTGACGCAAAAATAAAGCACCGGAGATCGGCTTTCTCTTTAGCGGTATGAGCTAACGAGTTTAACTCGTTGTGCAAAGATGGTAAGGATGGTGTACAGAAGTTCTTTGGGACAAATTTCGTAAGAGACCAAAACGCTCGAGTGCCCCAAGGTAGACGTATCAGCGGACATACATACAAGAAACAGAAACACATAATCGAATTGAGAATCTCCTCTTTTTTTTTTGAAAGCGTTTAGAATTAGTAACTTTACGATGTCTGTGCATTAAAAATATATAATATCAGGAGTTTTTAATACAGGAACAGAAGCAAAATTATCTTTAGAAAATAGTTTGTTCGCATATTTTTTTGTACGTGAACTGCACAAAAACTACTACGTAAAATTTAAGACGGTTTTCACAGTAATATGGAGACAACTAGAAAAGTGACAGTGCTTTCAAAAAGTGTATGCTCTGAAAGAAATATAAAAATGTGCTTTCGAGTAAATAAAAAGTGAGAAAGTGAATAGGAACGAAGATTGATTTAAATAGGCCCCATGAGATATTTTTGGCCATATCATAACAAAAAGGATTCTGCCAACGTTCCTCACATTTTCAACGTCCCAGTCCCATTCGTATAACTTGATTACTAGGTATTTTGAATAAGGTTTTTGCAAATGATTTAGATTTTTTTTCGTTATGGTTATGGTCGCTGTTAAATAAATTTTATGATTTAAACTTATAAAAGTAATGTGAAAATTTCTTAAATTAATTCAATAAATGAAGCTTTCAAGAAAACCGGTAAGTATGATTTGATGGTCAAATAGTAACATTAGCTTGATAGTCAAATAGTATGCAAAACCCTTGGCCCTTAGAATCAAATTTAAAATACTAATAGTAATTCTTCAGAAATAGAATATAAATAAGCCTTCTATAAATTGTATTAATATGGGTTTTTTAAACATATATCGCTAATGTCACGCTGCTGCTACATAGTCATAAAAAATAAACGACCCAAAGCTTGTGTATTCTTCCCTTTCATATGAATGTAAATTCACATCAAGAAATATGAGATCGTACTCTTCCATCCAAGAAAAAAAATAAAAGGATAACTGATTACAAAATCACTGTAAAGGATTAACTGTAATACAGAAAAAAATACCAGCGACCGTTATACTCAGGTGTCCCTCATCAATTCGTTCATAAAATCTGACCTGTTTTCTTGCTGTGAGTCTTGAAGAGTGACATAAGGTCTGTAAGTGTTTGTCAATAAATTACTGAGATCAATCCTTTGTGTGTTTTGGCCGAACATAATAAGGAACGAATATATGGATCAGACAACAAATCGCACATCAAAAATGGGGAGGTCATACGATCAGAAGAGGGGGATCTAACAAAGCGATCACGGCTTAAGAATAGCAGCCACCGGGGGTCGACGAAGAGGGGGTCGTCCTGTACACGCATGGTGACGTACCGTTGACAACTTCTAACAGATCTTGTGAAGGGCCTACATACCACTGAAGTACCATAGGGGCAATAAGAACAGTGTGTTTGAAAAAATATCCCAATCCGGTAACACTATTAAAGTGGCGGCTCGAGCCGAGGCTCCCCCGGGAGCCTTCGAACTTAGCCACTCATAAAATGAGGTTTAGGCCCGGCGCCCCGGGCGCCACCGGCCACCTCACGTCCATCGGAGTTGCAGAGGCCTCTCTGACCAGCAGTAATGATGGCCACGCCAAAAAAAAAACAGAAAAAAAACATAGTGTTAATCCTAAATACTATTGAATAATCTTTTGAAATAGGAGTCTTGTAAATTTTGCTCAGTTTTTTTAAAAAGATACGTTCAATGGCTAGAATAAGAAATAAAACTAACCTTCTGATTTTTGGTCATTTAATAAACCACTTTTAGTTTTAAACATAATAAATAGTTATTTTTATAAGTCAAAAAGTCAAAAATATAAAATCTTTAAAAACTTAATCCTATAAATATTACATATCTTTGAAAAAACTAGGCAAAAAAAGTATAACTCAGGTGAAAAACTGTAAAATAATCTTGATATGTATTCTAAATAAGACATTATTACAGTAAATTTAAACAATATCTAGAGTTCTATTGTATAAAAATCTAGTTTTGAGGATTAACGGCCTGCATTAACATATGTTTATATTTGGAGCTATTGATTAGATTAAAAGATGATGCAATATAATAAAAAAAATAGAAAATTAATCTACAATTTAAATTTCCTTTGATACTGGATTTGGGAATTTTCGTTTACAATTGAACATCTATAAATGTAAACTACCTACGTTAGTATATTGGCAGCGTATTAATGTGAGTGATTCGTCATCCACTTCCTATCCTCCTTTTGTAGAACCAGTAAACAGGCGTCTGTTTCGCTTTTTGTTACATAACCGCTTCTATAGGACTTGATGTTTGTCCACAAAGTCAGTTATTAATTATAACTTGTGACTGTTATATTAATTATGAAGTAACTATATAAAAGAACCACACAGAATATGTCATTCATTCGTTTTTTCGTTTTTACTCGAATAAATATCCGACGACCTATAAAGTTAATATTAATATCACTCCTATTTGATCCTTGCAAGATAAAATCATGTTCATATTTTATTTTCAGATTGTACAAGCTTATGACTTTGCTCGCAATAAATAAACAAAAAGATATGAAAAAATATATTTCTTACGAATTGAAACATCTTTTAATATAGTGTGAAATAACTGAATACTTAGGATGTCATTCGAAAAATACTAATTAGTAACTTTACAAAAAAGTCACTATTGAGCTGTCTTGCAATGAAAAAAATGATGTGCATCATTCGTCTTCATAGCATTATATTTCCATTTTTAAATGACTGATGATGGAATCATACGTATACATCCAGTTTTATAATATTGGCTTTTGTACAGATATTTGAAGCCAGTAATCAGGCTCATCGTGTGTTGTAAAATATTTTTAACAAAAATATTTCGAAATTTAAAAAACCGACTATAATAGCCTGGCAAGTGAACTCACGAAACATATCTTCTTCGTTGTTTTGATTTAAAAACAAACTATAAATCCTTTTAAAAAAAATTGTAACACCATTGTGAAAGTTTATCCTGTCAGCTAAAAAAAAACTTTTTTTCAAGTTGCGCAGATATATGCGACCATTCCTGAGTTTTGTTATATTTATTTAAAAAAAAAATACTTAAGAACCGATTATTTATGAGATCTACGAAAATTGTTCTATAACATAAAAAAAAGTTTTTTTTTGAAAATGGTGCAAAAATTGTAGTCAGGGCTGCAAACTTAAGGAATATTTTTCTGATTTTCCATGAGCTACTGAATGTTTGTTCGTTTAACATTAGTTTGAAATTTATAGAGATGTGTTCTGAAAACTGTTATATAGGCTTGTATTAATGTAAATCTTAATTTTAACTTTTTTACCAAAATAATAAGAATAACATTAGTTGCTGATATTCAGTATTTACTACGCTAGGAATATCTAAAAACAATGAATATTTAACATTTTTGACTATGGTTAAAAACAGTAATGAAACCTTAATAAATTTTAATAAATAAACTATCTGATTTAGTTTCCGAATTATAAACGCATAATTTTAGCCACTCTAAGTTTTTAGTTTGACATGAAATATCATAACGTCAGTACTCTGGACCTATCGTTCGAATTAATTCGTTTGTTCTCGATATTACAAAGCATACAAGTTGTTCGGTTGAATATCAGATATGATTATTAATTTTCTTACTTTTGCAATTAATAACGCCCAACTTTAAATCGCACAGTTCCCCATATTTGATATCAACAGTTAAGGCAAGTTTTAAAAACTTTTTTACAGATTTTGAGATGGAACACCATCTGGTATATGCCGTCGATATGTGCCAAATTCACAAAATTACACTTCATCTAGCAGCAAAAACAAATAAGAAATATAAATACGTACATATAGATAATTGTCACAACTGCATAAGGACAAATGTATTTCTTTTAATTATTCAGATGATTAAAAAGTGATGTACGGTATTATTCCGTAATTTCGTAAATAATTTTAAATAATTAGTTACACAATTTATATTCATCCTTACGGACACAGCGAGATCAGTATAAGACGGAAGATTCACGGTCACTTGTGGTAGTAAAAACGGTAAATAATACGTCTTTTCCTTTCAAGTCTTTTACTTGCAAGAGGAGTAATCGGAACCAAGGCAGAAAACCGCTCAGGTACAAAGATGTTCGGAAGTGACACATAAAAAAATCCCAGCCCTCCTTTTGGGAAGATTTGCCAACAAAGACCTGAATGGCGCAGGTTGGAGTAGAACAAAGTATGCGTTTCGAGCAGCATCGTATAGATGGCATCAACGCTAAATGCGATAACTTAAAACCTCATAAGCCTGTTACCATTTGCTACCATTATATCAATGGTGTACTCATGTGCCCTTATTTCACAGGTTCACAGCAAAGATAGGCTACATAAGCCATCTTTGTGCGCACGAGTGCCAAGCTGACTACTAGCCGAAGAGTCGCGAAAACCTGAAGAGTTCCCATGGCCGAAATAATGTTCATTTGCGTTCAAAATTTTAAAAAGTATGTAATTTATCAAACACATAACCAGGTTTGTTTGTGTTCAATTTCCATCTATCTCTTATGACATGACAGTTTATTTCATATAAGTATTTTACAGATCTTCAACTTTCAAGGTTTGTTTTAGGAGCGAAATATAATTTTTAACAAATATTACGATACTTTCAGTCGTACACGAAGTTTAAGACTACAAGTTGCTAACTATTTTGCGTGGGAGCAAATTTCTTCTGCCAAGTAAACCAACTTTTCTAGTCGTTTCGTGCTGATTTTAAAAGTGCCTTAATGGTGTGACGCAAAGACGTAAGCTGGGTTGATTTAATTTAAATTTTCATATTTTTAGTTCTTACACTCAAGAACTAAGAATTTAGTGACATACGATGAAACTGTACTAAAAGTCTAATGTTTACAAATATACGGTATGTACATGAAAGCTATATAATTTATTTGTATAGTAAGACTACAATGTCTAGCATCTTAATTAAAAAATCGTAACGGCCAGTGAATAATGCGACTAATCCATATACATAATGGTATGTGGGGTTCGTCGACCAGAATGAGGTAACCCACTAATAAACCCACGTTGCGCCTTCGCTGCCGCTGCACCGGGGACATGAGAACACGGTACGCAATCTTCCACGAACCTCGGTGCGACTATTTGTTTTTTAGCCCTCTTTCCGTAACGTTTTGGGACACCCAGGTTCCACTATTTTGTGCTGTACCGAAGCAAAACACACAACACCTTTCTCAAGCTCCCTAAAGGTGAAAGCTACCCCCATATCTGCCACCTCAGCTGCTTGCTATCAGGGAGGAATGTTGCGCGCGTAGGCCAGCCTCCTGCTCCCCAGACTGCGCCAGCGGATTTCTAGGATGGCAGTTGCCTCCCTTACCCTCTTCGCGGCTTCCTTCCGGGTGATCACATGCTCACGAAAGTCAAGGACGGCACCCCACAACCTGTTTTTGTCCACCATCGCACGGATCACTGCTGGTAACTAGAGATTGTGCCCTACAACAGCCTTCAGCTCTCGACGTTGCTCTTCCCAGGTTAAGCAATCTTCCAGTGTATGTTGGGCCGTCTCCTTGACGCATACGTCGCAATGGTAGCACTCCGCTGTGGTTTGCATCCACGCTACGCGGTGCAGGTACCTCCCGAAACAGCCATGTCCTGAGAGGACCTGCGTTGTTCAATAGGAGAGGGTACCATGCCGCTGCTCCACCCACTTACCAAGTACAGGACGTATGGCCTCAAAGGTTTGCTCAAGGGGTTGCTCTAACCTCTGCTCCCACTCGGCTACAGCGAAGGAACGCAGTCGTTGTCTACGCCCCATTAATTCTTCTTAGGCCGATATGCGGCTCGGGGCCACTACCTCCTCACGCCATGTGTGTAAAGATGCAAGGATTCTTGTTTCTCGGTCTTATGGCTTGGAACCGTGCTGGAGATCGTGCGGTAACCTCGTATTATTCGAATAGCCGACACCCTCTGCGGTTGCCGTAAAATGGCCAAAGATTGGCGATTTAGGGTGTCGATCCACACGGGAGCTCCGTACAGGACCATCAACCGCACTACTCCAGCGTAAAAGAGACGGCAAGAGTCAAGGGGGCCTCCAACATTGGAAAGCAATCTCCCGAGAGCTGCCGCTGCTATTGCCACCTTAGCAGTGAGGCACGACAAATGGGAGCAAAAGTCCCACCGGTGATCTAGGACTAGGCCGAGATTCCTCATCGTTGGCCTGACGTCAACGTGAACTCCGCACACAATTATATGGACATCCGCAGGTGGCTCTTGATGGCTGCAGAGTTCACGTAAGTGGAGGGGCCCAGGGGCGGAGTTTGTTCATTACCATCCTGTATGGCCGCTCCCAGGGATCGCAATCAAGTGCAGCCAAAAATTCGTTTCTAAAATCAACAACCGCGCGACTATGCCCGCCTGCAACGTCAGTTTTGCCATTCTGAAGGAGGCGTACAATTCTTCTTTAAGTTCTGCGTCCCTGTGCTGCCTTCTCTGGCAGTGAGTATACTGGCGTCTTGCTGCGATGCATGTCCTGCATTACCGCCTCCTTCATCTATTCGTGGTCCAGGCTTCCGAGCCACCACCTTAGGCCGTCATTTCTCGCGGTCGGCGTCGGGCCGGTTAAAGCATCTGGTGTGACAGGGATATTTAACCGGATTAACCGGTGATCCGATAAATTCTCCTGGTCCTCCACCACCTTCCAGCCCCGAGCATGACGTGCAATGACAGGGCTTGAGAATGTCACGTCCACAACGGAGCTGCTCTGCATCAACACGCACATGCTCACCGAACCGCGATTAAGGTCCGACAGCCCGACCTCTAGGTGCAATTTCTCCCAAGCCTCACCCCGCGAGTCTTATTTTGCGTTTAGGTCCCAGGCAACTAGAACTGGGTAGGGACTAAATTGTAGAATTATTGACCCCAGTCGGTCTAGGTAGCCCTCATACTCGGCTAGCGTTCTGTTGGGGGAGAAATAAACTGATATGATCTCAATTTCCCCCAACAGTGCTGCCATGAAGCCCAGACTTTTTCTGACGTTACTTAAAGGAGAGGGATTCATAGCAATCGTGCCGACCAACGATGCAGTACCGGATAAGCCTCCAAACCAGTTGATACCAGGAGGGACGAAGTACGGTTCCGATACAACAGCCACCTGTATCATCCACTGTGCCATACTCTGGAGCATAAGGTCATGGGCCCGAGAGCAGTGGTTGAGATTCGCCTGCAAGAAAGCTATAGTGGCCATTTAGCTTGTAGCCATTGAAGTCCCCTTCTCCCTAGTTATAGGTACATTTGGGTGGGTTGGCTGGGCTCTTTTCATGCCTAGGTGGAGTGCACGCCATGCTTCCCATTTTGTAACTAGCTTGTTTGCCCGATGCAACACATACTAAACAATGCGGCGTAGCCGAGCATTGGCCTGTGTTTTGGCACAGCTGACCATAACGAAAGCAGGAGTCACTGCAGTCTATTCCCGTGGTGCATTTTTCACCATCGTGCTCCACTTCCATGCACCGAAAGCATCGTAGGGGCCGTCAAGGCATCAACTTTATATGCCCAGACCTTACCAGCGGCGCTCACTGGGCTACTAAATATAACTGTACCTGGGTACAGTTTAGTAGCCCTGGTCTGGACCAGGCACTACCCCAGGCCGTTCTAATATTTTTGCCTCAGTGACGGCCGTACGAAAGCAAACGGCCTGGAGCCCCGGGCCTCCGAAGTCTAACACCTTCTTAGCCTCTTTCAGGATGCCTGCATAAGTGAGCCCCCTCTCCGCTGTATCATGCTGCAATTTGATAACAACAGTGGACGAGCGAGGAGGTTGAAGCTTCGGTGATTTCTTGGCCTTTGGCTTTAATACAACAGATTCTTATTCATTGGTAAACCTACCCCTATTTGTACCTAAGTAAATAAAAAAAAATACATGTTAACAAGATTGAAGTTCTTATTTTGTATGTGAAAATCAGAACGTTTTACTAAATATATGCAATATTTTTGCCTGTTAATTTAAAAAACAAACCGCTTAACATAATATTTTTTGCAATAAAAAAATTTAATTACATTTTAAAATAGAAGAAGAACGCATAAATTTGGAAGTATGTTTGTTTCAGACAAAAACGAATTCTTATAATGTGTTTAATAATGAAGGACTTATTAATGCATAAAACAATTTAAATGTCCAAATTGAGAATCTCTTCCTTTATTAAAATTGGTTTAAATAATAAAGAAATTTATGGAGTATTCATTATGCACGCGTAAAAAAACTAGTTTACAATAAGATACATAAGTTTTGACTTATATTTCCCTTAGGAAATAGTTATTGCGTATATTACAGACGGATGTAGAATATTATGTAATACGAAAAACTTTTCGTACAATCAACGTAATTTTTGTACATAAGTGTTTCTTTAGTTGTGCATCTACAGTACACGATATATGCTGAGAGTGAACGTACTAAGAAGCTACTTCGAACCAGTCTTTTAGTAATACTGATCTATTTATAGTCCGACATAAATTTACGACGACAGGTATATGCTAGTTAACATTAATTTCTTGCAACAAATAGTGTAGTTCAAAAAAGTACCAACACCTATTTCTTTTTTTTTATTAAATGACTGTTATACTCAAAACAATAAATATTAACATAAAATATGAAATACACTTAAATACTCAGTATCTCCCTGAATTTTTATAACTGTAGGCAACACAAGTTGAAACGTTATTTAAATAAAAAAAAAGACATTACTTTGGAGGACATATAGGAAAAAGAAAAAAAATAAGGGTTATTTGAACAGGTACCATTGAAATAACATTAATTGATAGTTAAGTAAAAAAAAACTGTTGACGTAGAACACAAATATCAAACATAATTTACTAAGATTGCTTCAAAATATATTAGTTAATAATAAAGATTTAACACAAAAATATTGTAAGACGCGCTACTTAAACATATACTTATCCTGCTTACAAAGTTCTCTCGTAAGCCTTCTAAACTCAAGTAAAGTTTCAGTGAATTTGAGTGACATGTAAAAGCAGTTAGAAATTTCATAATAAACTTCGTTAAAACGACGCGAAGAAAGAGTCATATAAAGATTATATAATAGAATTATAAATATTTTATCCAATAATATACATGACTTTAAGGAGGCTGGTTATCTGCAAGGGCAAAATACAGATAGAAAAAACATTGACGATTGTGGTTAATGTTTTCTTGTCGAGTTTTCATTTATTATTGTGACCATCAAAACACAGATAAAGTGTAAAACTTGAAAATTGTAACCCATGTTATAATTTTGATAGTAATATTTCAGATTATGGTCTCTACATTTTCTTTGGTTCCTTGTATCATTCAGCTCTTTAGTAAATTTAAGTTTAAGTGAAAATGGGGATATTATTGATATATGATAAAAACTCATAATCTTATTTATCTATCCAAATAAATTCTTGATTTTTATAACCCTTTGTATATATGTATGTATATATGATGTTCAAGTGCTGCTTGAACTATGAGTAAAATGATTAATATATTTTTTTTTTAAATCATACTTTTAAATAAAATAAATTACTTTTTGAATAGTAACTTATATTCAACTCTTGTTAGACTATTCAAGTTACTGGACAGCTGGGTATTACCGACTTAACAACTAAATAATGTATATTAAATATAAAGGCTTTTGGAGTTGCCGAATAAATATTACGACGTTTCATTTCCCACTTCATTTGCTTACAAACCCTTATTATAATTCCACTGCTTTTTACTTCATGACCGATTCTATTGAAGATTGGCAACACACCACACACACACGTGCACGCGCACGCACGTGTGCACGAACTATGGTGCCCGGAATTAACAGTCGCTAGTGAATCCATCCGATTGATAACTTGGTTTATATAACGACCATCCACGCGTCTATGCGGGCCTGATCAGGTCTCAGAGCAGTGATTCTTAAACTGACCGACTCATTGACCACGCCCAGATGGTTACAGATTCCGTGCTGCAGCAGATACCCTCCGCAGAGATCGTAGCTATTTCTTGGCTATTTCAATGCCCATCACGCCGAATGGCTTGGATTACCACCGATCAGGCGGGGAGATCTGTTCACGACTTCGCAGTGGCGTATGATCTGACTCAGATAGTTACATCGCCAAAGCGAATCCCAGACATGTTGGATCATATACCCTCTCTGTTGAACCTTCTGCTGACCACGCACCCGGATTATTACAAGATCTCCGTCGGCGCTCCGTCAGACTCTTCCGACCACTATCTACTCCGGAGTAAGGTTCCTATAACGTGCCCGTCTTTTCCACTCGGACATCGCCGTGTATGGCACTATGGATCAGCGGATTGAGATGGGATGCAGTTTTTTATTGCCTCCTACCCCTGGAGACAGATTTGCTTCTCACTGCATGATCCAAGCGCTGTCACCAATTCCATTGCCGATGTGGTGCTTCAGGGTATAAAACTTTATATTCCATTCTCTGTCGTCCCAATCGGTGGTAAGTCAAAACCATGGTTCAGTCGCTCCCGCAAGATAGCTTCTCGCTATATGTAAAAATGCTATCGAGCCGGGGCCACGGCAGCGGCGTCTTGCGATGTAAATACCAGTAAAATTGGCAAGAGACCAGTTTGCCTACCTTCTAGCTTCCGCGCATTTTGGTCCCTTGCCAAATCAGTCCAAGAGAACTTCTGTACGCAATTTTTACCACCCATGCATAGCGGGGATGACTCGCTGGCCTATACCGCAAAAGAGAAGACCGATATCCTGTGCTTTTTTTTGCGTTAAACTCGACTTTGGACAATGGAGGGAATACACTACCGACCATCCCGCAGTGTTAACACTCGAAGATACAAATATGCTTCCATCTTAGTGCAGTGCGTAAAGCGGTTTTCTCCCTTGATGTCCAAAAGTCGAAGGGGACAGATGAAATTTCTGTTATTGTGCTGAGGACATGCGCTCTAGAGTTAATACAGAGTTTAACGCGTTTTTTTTCGGCACTCCTACTCTTTAGGAATGGTTCTGTCATGAAAAACGGCTATAGTGCAACCGATCCCAAAGAAAGGCGATCTCTCGGATTTGTCCAACTACACGCTGATTGCCATTACCTCCTTGTTCTCAAAAATAACAGCCAAGAAGGCAGAAAAAGTTAAATATAATAATGAGTTCATATATTTCACAGCAATGTAGAGTAGTTAAAAAAATTAAATTATGGAAGAGTAGAACAGTTTACTTTTTATATGCATTAATAGTTAAAAATTTACAATCATATGAAATTGTGATGAATGTTCGAAATTTTTATTTTAATAAAAAAAAATATTGCCTAGCATCTTTTATATTTTAATTCGAAATATAAAAGCGAGAAATTTCACAAATAAAAATTCATAACAGCAGCATAACGAACTAAAGCTTAAGCTATTGCCGAAAAGTTAATGCCCTAAAGGATTTCCTAACCTATAGGAATTTGGGGATTGGATATAAGTTAAAACAAAAATGCTACAATATATGATTCTTTTTATATAATCCCTCTAGACGTTATAGAATAGTTAATCTTAATTAATGGTAGCATTTCAGCGAAATATGTTTATACATACATACATTGCGCAATAACGACAACGATATTGACGAGTTTTATCGAAATAGAGCACAATTATATTAAGTCTAAAGGTGAGGTAAGAATAACATCCTTTACCAGCTTTTGCTGCACTTCTACGGCCGTGTTCGCCCGGGAAAATACCACCGCTCTACAC
>JAOCPS010178783.1:0-14334 GCA_025505425.1 Graphium colonna
GATTCCTCGTGCGGTGATGTATTGCAATCGTTACATCGCACTTCCGTCCGTGGGCGCTGCCTTTGGACAGATGTCATTAGTTATTCTTATCTCGTGTGGACACTTTAAGACCCTGGCGTTGGCTATAGGTCTTAAATTTAACCTTTATAAACTCGACATAAACTAAAACATGTATTACTTTTGCGGACTTTTTCCACTCCTGTCCAATCCAAATCCTTAATCCCGACCCAATCCCAATCAATAAACCCCTTCTATTCAATTTCGCTTGATGCACTCGCAATTTTCCGCATGTTGTGTGTGTCTACGAGCGATTGGGTCGCTTAACATCAGTTCAATCAACTGCTTGTTTCGCTTCCTTTCTATAAAAAATAGGATAATATTTGTTTTACTGCATTGAAGTTATCACGAAGCTTCCTTCATCTCACTTAACCATTCTCTCTACCCGCTTCTCTTCCACCTAAACCCGGACCCATGCTATCCGATAAACCAATTTTATCCAATTTACCAGTTTGACAACGCACTCGCGACTCTTCAGATGTTGCCTGTGTCTACGGGCGACAGGATCGCCGACCATCAGGTGAACCATCTGCTCCTGTTTGTTTTCCTTTACATAAAAAAAACATATTTTTGAAGGCAACGGTTCAAGTGATATCGCTATTAGAGACAGTTTGCGATTGATACATTTGTATAGCTTTGCCGTCATTTGAATCGCTGAAATGTTTTTTCTTTGTAATATATAGCTAAATTAGGATAATTTCTTTAACGTCATGAATCGATAACATAAGATCTCTTCGATACTTTTTTGCTTATATTTTACTTAAACAGTTGAGTTGTTCCATTTCTCATATCATAACCTTGTCAATATTATTTACACGCATTTCTTAAAATAATCCGATTTATTTCCAATAAGTAGCTGCTTCATTTTGTTTTAGATTTGTCAAAAATCCATTATTTATGTTATTCCAGCTGTTAAACTATTTTTGTGTCAATTTTCACCCAAACACACAAACTTTTCACTTGATAATATTATAGTATAGAGTTAGCGATGTGTGTTAATTGTTCAAACTTAAACTCTATGTGTATATTTTTCGTTATTGTGACGAGCGGAATCCGCGTCCAGTTTCGAAGCGGCGTCCTTGGCGGCCGGACCCGTTCCATTTCCTGCCCCTCTTATTCGGCACGCGGATCACGTCACCCGCTCAGACTCAATCAATGGATCGTGAATGAGATGTTCGTGTACGGTCTACACGCGTTGCAACGCTTCCTGTGGTGGTGCGAACTGTTTTGCTGGCTGTACGCAATCGCACGTATAGAAAATCAACTTTATTTGTACTATAGCTGGATGACATATAGTCTACACGCGTGTACACCAACACTATTTCGTATGGTTGGTGGTGCGAACTGTTTTGCTGGCTGTACTTAATGCCAACTTTCGAATTTAATTTGTACTATGGTTGGTGATGTTAGATGTGTACGGTCTACACGCGTGTACACCAACATTATTTCCTATGGTAGATGGTGCGAACTGTTTTGCAGACTGTACGTAATGACAACTTTAGAACTTAATTTGTACTATAGCTAGTAATGTTAGATGTGTACGGTCTACACGCGTGTACACCAACACTATTTCCTATGGTGGGTGGCGTGAACTGTTTTGCTGGCTGTACGTAATGGCAACTTTAGAACTTAATTTGTACTATGGCTGGTGATGTTAGATGTGTACGGTCTATACGCGTGTACGCCAACACTATTTCCTATAGTGGGTGGTGTGAACTGTTTTGCTAGCTGTACTCAATCGCACCTAGAGAAAATCAGCCTTATCTACCGTATTACTAAACGTGGACTAACAAAAGTACCGGGACTAATGAAACTTCTTTGATTAATCCTAGTACTTATGTTAAAAAACTGACTTTAGTATCATATATGATTCCAGGACTACACTTGAACCTCGTTTTGCAGTAAAAAAATATTTAGTACTTGGTTTAGGATGTTGATTAATCCTGGTACTTTGTTGGTCCATATTTTGTAATAAGGCGGTATGGGTACAAGCTATGGATGATGAATGTGTACGGTCTACACGCGTGTGCCTGATGCATCGTTTCCTGTTGGGTTGTTAATTGTTTTGCCGGTTGTACGTAATCTCACCTATAGAAACTAAACCTTATTTGCAGTACTATGGTTGGTGAAGCTATGATAGAGATGGTAGAGCTGTGTATTGAACTTGAAGGTGCAGAGGAATATCGAGCTTATTACTCTGACCTCAGAGTTGTAGACACCTGTGGCGGAAGACGAAGTGATAAATTACATCCTATTAGCAATAATTACACGTCGAACCATGTTAGTCAAAGCGATTAGTGACGATTTGTTTGTAAATTGTTTATTTATGAAATATAAGTCGTTGGAAAAATCTCGCTAATTAATTGTGCAATACGTTACGAGCATGTCTTATGTAAAGGGCACGAGTGAACAGTAACATGATCATTATCATTACGACATTTGATGGCGTGATTGAGACATACTTTTGTATAATTGCGTGCCCTTTGAGGAAGATTATGAAAGCCGTGTGTCTGAGAGAAGGGAGTCAAGGGAGAGTCGTCCCAAGGTCAGCGCGTTCGTTAGGACCATTCAAGGACCGCATCCCTCCAAGACTTGCTGTGTGCCGTGCTGTCCGTCCGATCTATTTCGTATTCCTTTTTTAAAATCGGACCCGAGCAAAAAGCAAGCGCAATCCCACTGCACCGGATGCACTAACGAGTGTGATTTTTTTTTCGTTGGCCCCAACGAACAGTATTAGTTTTTGCACTGGCCCGTTTCCGTTTTGTCTTTGTTATGTTTGTTTTCTATCGTTGGATGTACGTGCCGTTTCAGCTATGCCCGGGAAATAGATCGTTAGTGTGTCCGTTTGTTTACGTCGGTGATGTGTGACATTGAAGAGTAAATAAAGGGTACTTCTCTCAACAGCTCGTTACAATTTATGAGTTTATTGAATAGAGGCAAATAACGTATGGTATCATGATACCAAATGTATAATCGCGTAATCATGTCGTCCTTCTGCTTCTTATATTTAGGCACTCTTAATATAGGAAAATTAATATGATTGACGACCTCGAAATCCGATTAAATGGAATAAAATCGGCGGACGACACCATCGACCTAAATATGAGCGCCATAACTGGCCTCGGCGGTGTACCGAAATGGACGCCAATTTCTGGCCCACGATTTGCGTACGTGAACGTCGAAATTCAGTTGCGCCCGTAACGGTATTTCCGTCCATACGCGGCAGGAAGGCGGACGCTATAAACGCGCCACCGAAACCGGCGTATCCCATATCCGATGACTAAGATCTCCCCTTTATAAATTCCAACGCGATCTTCCAAATCCGTGCCCGGACATACGCGCGCCGTATTAACGTTTCGCACCCGCGCCTACGGACCCGCTAATATCCGCACGCCAGCGCTAAAAGCCCCTCCAACTCATTTGCATAAGAACTGCCGATTGAGAACAATTACGTCCAGTCAGCATCTGCTGTAAACGAACGCGTTCGAAATTTGAAAAACGAACTGAACGTTTATTATTTGAAAAGAAAAATCGTCACTGTCTTAGTGATCAGTTCGATTACACATAAATCATTCATCGGAGCATGTTAAACTGTTGGAAAAAATAATAAATAATAAAAAAAACGCGCTCTCACACCCAACGATTTGTTTTCGCGCACGACTTTGATGGAATGAGAGGAATGAACAAAAACGACCTTCCTGTCCGCGGGAACCGGTCTTCGTGTTTATTTCGGCGCCGTGTTTACCGCGCAGATCATAAAACTAAGTGAAATCTACGAAAACGCGCCGATTTATATATGCTGGTATGATGAATGGGCGTTAGGAATCCGATGGCTCCTGCCTTGAGCGTGTTAATACTACGAACCGTTTCCGTCGAGGCGGGCGTGTTGATAAATTTGTGTATTATTTCGGGATTCATAAGCGACGACCTTGCGCCACCTCTTGTTTGTACCTCGTTTGAACAATACCGTTTGCAAGGTCAGTTAACTGCACAACTACCAATTGAAGTTCTCGAATACAAGTCCAGCTTGTATTTCCTGCTTGTAAATTTCCGTTACGAACTTTGCTCTTTAACAAAAAATATTTTTTGCATCAAAATCGTAGCAAAAATATGTAACCAATACATGTTATTTTATAGTTGATCTTATGTTATCGATTCTTGTTCTTATTTTCTTAAATAAGTTGTTTAACAACAAAATTGGCTGTCCTTACTTACTTAGCAAATTTAGGTTTAATGCACCGCACAGATTGTCAAGAACTCAAATTCCAACTTTATTTCCACCTCGATGTAAATCTGGGGTCATACGAACTTGAGTTTAGTACTGTACTAAACTCAAGTTCATATGTCCCCAGATCGAGCAGACTTCTGAACCGTTACGGAAAGTCAACAGATATTCATTCTGCCAGTCTTGGTGCGTTTCGAAAGCTTTTGCAAGAAGCCATTTTAAATTTTTAACTTTTTTCTGATTCATGTTTCGTCCTTAATTTTTATTCTTATCCGTTTTTATTTAATTGTATTAATTATATAAATTTAGTTGAATATATACATTGCTGTTGTTATTTACTTTTTATTAAATTATAAAAAATAAACATTTGGCTATAAAAGTATGTAGCAAACTACTCTTATTTTAATTTTGACTGTAATAATTGCTGGTAGACCAAATAAATATAATTTTTTTTTAAAATTTTTTTTATGGAAAGATAAACGAGCAGACGGTCCACCTGATGCTAAGCGACCCCGTCGGCCATAGACACACGCAACATCCGGAGAGTTGTGAGTGCGTTGTCAACCTGGGAAATTAGAATAGGTTTATTAGATAGGATGAGGTCGGGATTAAGGATTTGGAGGGAAAAGAAAAGGGTAGACATGGCCATCCGGTTCCCCAAAAGTCATGCTTACTTTATTTTATGCCGAATTTATAAAGGGCGGTGGTACTTCCCCGGGCGAGCGCTGCCGTAGATGTACAGCAAACGTTGTTATACTCTACCACCTATATATATATAATATATAAAACAATTTTTGAATGCCACGAAGAGGATTCAACTCGAAAGTAAGCAACGACATCTGTCATTATCTTATTATTGCCACAAGATTACGACACATTTATCTGTGAGTCCGACGAGTGCTTGCGTTTCCGTCTATTCAATAATTATGTACTTTTTTCAACATGCGCGCTGTGTATCCGGTGACGCAATGGCATTTCGTAGATAAAATGGAGGGGACATCTTGGCATCTTCGCTCTGTGTTTCTAATGGTATTTAACCATAAGTTTCGCGAGCATTTAATTACACAATTGTCAGCAAATTAACTTCATTGTTCTAGATAAATTCTGATATTTATGGATATTTATATTTATTTATGTTTAGTATATTTATACCTATGTATTTTTGTACATAGAGTAAAATATATAGTATGTAATATATGAATGAAAATATATTTTTTTGCTCTTAAATTTCATTAAAATATGTATTTGTGCACCTACCTAATTTTCTCTGCACCACCCAAAGGTAGACTGGAAGAGAATGCCTTAGACATTAAGTCCACCTATGTACAGTATATGTGCAAGAAGAATAAGTAAATAAATAAATAAATTTAATAATCCTCCTAAAAGTACTTATTAAAGAGCACTTATGTATCCCAAGGATTTGTGGAGCTATAAAAAAAAAATCATTATTGTACCAAAGAAGATAGTGGGTTGTACCCACCAATATTATTCCCATATATAATAAAATTAAACCTAATTGTTTCAAAACTGCAATATTGAGGGAAGTTTTAGACAACTCAGCCTCAAAGCGATTTTTTTTCTTTTTGGGAACGAAGACAAACAAGCAGGCGGTTCACCTGTTGTTATATGATCCCGTAGCCCCCATGGGCGGACGCATTTGCTATGTTTTGGATGCCGTGTGTTTAAAAACACATACGACACCCAAAGAGTCGCGACTCGCGAGTGCGTTATCAACCTGGAAAATTGGATAGAATAAGTTTATTAGATAGGATAGAGTTGGGACTAAGATATGTAGCAAAAGCTGTGTTTAAGCGGGAGAAAAACAAGATTTATATTTCGGAAGTTTGGTTGTTGTTGCACGATGGAACACGTGCAAAACTGCGGAAAGAAACGAGATTAAAGGCAGTTCTGTTTATAGGATAGAAGCACAGTACCTTTATTCCTTTGCCGATTTTCTCCTGCTTCTCTTGACACCTCTAGCACGAAATTTCCACCCCTTTCAAGTTTCTTCAAACGAAATTTGTGGAGCGACGCCTGTATACGATCACGACTAGAGCTATTACGGCATTATTACAAACGAGCGATCTCGCGCCGGTACTGTGGTGAAAAGGGACGAGAAACGGAAGCAACAATCCAACCAAAAAAAATCGATCTATGGATTTATACAGACAATAAATCAGCGCAACCAAGACCCCGGGCTTGAAAGATAGCCGATAATTTAAGGTTTACTTTTGCTTCTTCTTAAGGGTCCTTATTAATAATTTACTTACAAGTTATTAATAATTCTGTTATTAACATTTTGTTAACCTTTGGGTTCTTCTACGTTTAGAGATATTTGTAATACAGTTTATAATTAGAAACAGTTCATTTAAAAGGCTTACATACGTTGCTTTTATACAAACAAAATATATTTTAATGCAATTAATTTGAGTATTTTTAAATCTACTGAAATATCCAATTATATTAAGAAATGTTTTATTAACTAAACAGACCTCACATTTTAACTTGTTGAATTCATGACTTGTCCACGGAAGTCGACGAGTGGAAGCCATTCCACTGCCACGAACAAATCTGCTTTTCTGCTTGGTTATTTTGTAATAAGGAAAACGTTAAAGGGGCCATTAGCAGGATTCTTGGATCTTCGAATGTCCGAAGATCTACTGCAGCATACGTTTATCAGAACAGGAAATGCATATGAGTCTATCCTTATCCGCTTCTTTTATCCATGCTTACATTGACACGTCTATTTTCATTCTCTTCCTATGTTAAAAGACGTAAATACTACCACAACTCCTTAGATGTTGGGAGAATTTACGAATGCTGTAACCATTTTCTAATATGATAAGTTACTTGCTCATAATCTTAATTGTTTAATGCAAAATTCATCGACTACACATGCTCTGCCGTGTCCGTTATATGTGTTTTAATAATATATTTATATATTAAAGTGCATCTATATCACAAACATTCGTATAAGGTGCATTATTTTACTGTAATCTATTTTTCTAGTGTGATAAAAATAACTTAATCACAAAAAAATAACATTATAACAGTTAATGTACTATCTGAATATGTAAGTCTAAACGTGCAGTAAATAAAGAAAAAAAAATAATAAAAATAACAATAGTGTTGATTAATAAGTAATTTTAAAATTTTCTTATTTAATTTAAATGTAGCTTTCTGACACCACATTATCCACTTTTTTTAAACAAATCATACATTAAGAAATTTCCTTAAATGTAGGTCGTGATATTATGTTTACGTATTTATTATGAAATCAAGTAAATATCACGTTCATCGTTATGAAGAAATCCTTTTAATGATGTGTAAATATAAGGAACTAGATAATAGTTAGCGTATCGACACTGTCATAACAGAAAGACGCAATGCAATTCATTTTATGTTTTATATTGTTTTAGAAAAATATAGGAACGAAACACCTACATTCCTTCTTCGGTTGGGTTCTTTATTATAGGATATATTTTTTACATGTTATAACACGAATATTTCTCGGCTTTCGAGAAGTATCCAGTAAGTATGATACGATTAACAAAAAGGACAAAAACTGTAAACTGTATTCGAATTTTATCATAAACTGATTTTTCATACGCCTAGCTGATTTTTTTTCTCAATGTTGAAGTAAAGTCGGTTAGTCTTATACATGAAATAAAAAAAGAAGTATTTGATGATATACATCAGTGCTTTACACATCCGTGTAGCCTAATTAATATATCGATTAATTGTTATTAATATTAATTTAAAAATAAAAAAAAACAATTATTTTATTATATTAATATTTTATTAAGCCAATTGCACACACTACTTTCATTGGAAGCAAAAAAAGCTTATCAAAATCCGTAGTTGTTATTATTTTAAACTATGGCCCAATGCGCTTCTTTTCAAGATATTATCCTGCGGCTTTCCTGAGAAATTATGCGACCTTACAGGTCGTTGTCGACGGAGCATGCTCTGATAGTAAGCCTGTAAACGCTGGTGTCCCACAAGTATGCGTGCTATATCCCACACTGTTTCTTCTGCGTATTTATGAATTGTTACGCATCATATTTATTATAAATAACTTTAATTGGTATGCAGATGATAGTACTGTTGGCACCTTTTATATTTAAAAAAAAATCAAAAACGCTTGGCGTCCTCAACAGAGCGAGCCAGTATTTCTAGTCGTTTTGATTTATGTGACTGTATAAAGCGCAAGTTCGCCCACTAATGGAATACTGCTCTTATCTCTGGGCTGGGGCATCTCAATACCAACTCCTTCCATTTGACCGCATTCAACTTCAAGCCTGTCGAATATTTGAGTTCCAAGATCTTTTCGGTCAGCTAGATACATTGGTTCTGCGAAGGGACGTTGCGTCTCTTTACGTTCTCTACCATATTTATCACGGGGAATATTCCGAGGAAATTTTCGCATTAATACCTACTGATTTTGCTCTATCGTACTACAGAACAAACCACCCAACACCACCGACACTACCTTGATAGTTGGCAGTCCACAAGCATACGTTTTGCCGACATTTCCTGCCACGCACGATTTTCTTGTGGAATGTGTTGTCGCCAGCGGTATTTCTCGACCAACTCGTTAGGGAGTTAGGTTAACAGTCAACAGTTAGGGATCTACATGAAACAAGCTTACTCTTATCTTAAAAGCCAGCCTCTTGTAACTTCTCTACTGTTGCAGGAGTCAACGGGTGGCGGTGAACACTTAACGTCAGTTGACCCGTCTGCTCGTTTTCCTTCTTCTTCATAAAAAATAGGTCCCTCTTTTACTTTGGTTAATGTGGAATAAGTCAAATAAATATCGATGTTTTCTTTTATAAAAAGATTTTACCAAAATGGTAAACATTCAACAAATTATAGTAAGCATTCAGCACCGTTGAACTGAATTTAAATTCGACATACCTGTATAACATTTTCACACATTTTTCTTATTTTGTCGAAATTTGGATTTCTTATTTAATATCAACTAAAATTATTTCTTTCAACATAAAAACTGTAATGGTGTAAGACATTTATGATAATATAGAATTTTGTTCATTCTTCTTTGTTTAAGTTTATGATAGATGCAATAAAACTATAACAAACGTTACATGGTTTAAAACATGTAATCGTTAAAATTATATCCACCAAAATATTTAAACAGAACAGAACTCAAAATCGTTTTCCTTTTTTCGCTTTTAAATTGCCACTTTTAAAACATTTTTTTCAAAATGAAAGGTTTTATATATAGAATAAAACACTACATATCATTTTCATTACAATATTTTTGTGATCATATTCCGCTATTTTCACGTATGTTGCTTTTGTAAGGCTTGGAAATTCAATTGAAAAGATCAACACAGATATCCGAAGAAAAGTCCTTGTCTTCCGATTATCAAATATACTTTGAGTTTTTAACATATAAAAAGTACAAAAACACCACGATTATTTAAATACGTGATTCAATTGATGATTATTTTTTTATGAAAATATTTGAGATATGACAAAACGTTTATTAGTTTCGTTTGTTGGAAGGATAGGTGAAACTGGAATTATGAATAAATATTTTTCAACTACAAGTGCAAAAGAAATATTTTTTTTCCGAATTTAGCATGCCACGACATAAAATTGACAGACACCCTACAAAAATGTGATTGAATTTAGTGTGGTGTGTTCTTTGTACAGCTCGCTGACAAACGCACTATGGCTTAGATCAAAATTACACGCGCAACTAACACTGTAGTATACGTGTACATCAATCTATACTAACTAACTTGTGTTCGTATCCATAGCTTAATAATACAAGTTAAATAAAAAAAAAGTAGTTAGTATACTCTAGCTTAGATTATCATGGTTTTATTCGCAATTATTTTTTTAGCATTCTAGGTTTTATGCTATTAGGGACTCGAATTTCATACAATTACAAACAAACGGTTTTGGAGTATCGAACATCCAAACATAAAAAAATACATTTATAACTTAAGTAAATAAGTTTTATGTGAATCTGCTGAAAATCGGCTTTTATAATCATTATTGAACATTTATGTTCACTACATAAAGTACAAAAGTACTTAATTATCCTATGTTGCAGAGAATAACTCCATAATGGGATTTTTGTACAATGACTTTCATTTGATTAATCAGTTGATCAAACAGTATGCCGTCACACGTAGAAATATACTATTTTTTTGTAATTTCAGATGCTTTGTAACCATAGAATGAACTCTTAGAAGAGATTTTTAAAATTGCTATAGGAATGGATTGTAATTAAATTCAGTTTAAAAAGAAGTTTTTTAAACAAGCTTTTTTAGGTGTATAGTGCTCTCCGAATCTAATCAAAGTAGCGGAAATTCGATGGGTTTGTATTATTTCATTAGAGAGCTTTTCCGCCTTTCAACCCCATTATCAGACTAGCCCCAAGTCATCGTAACAGTAAGAATTGCAGCTAAGTCGGGAACCGGAAACAGGGTAAATTCAACTTGCAAGATTTGATTACTGACACACAGACAAAGGAACAGAAGTAACTGAATAAAAGCATTTAATAAACAAAACATAAAAAAATTTAAATCGGAAAACAAGCTCAAAATTGATGCAAAATGGATAACGTGACAAATCTTGAGTTTCCTTCATTATAACGCTGATATAGAAATAAAACCAACTAAGTGGAGGCAGACTAGTGCATGACGGGTTCCGTATTATCGTACAAGTTACTAGATATGATATTCTTTAGGTTATTTTTAAGTTCAAGCATCTGATATTTGTGATGAAATTAAAAAAATATAGATATCTCTAGTGAGAAAAATAAAAATTTTAAATAAGAATTTATGTTATTCTCTCAATTTTTATTATAGCAACAACAAAAAAGCATATACTGTAAAATTTTGAAATTTACCTGTTACGACTCTGAGATAGTATCTTAGAGTCGTAACAGGTAAATTTCAAAATTTGCTGACAGATAAACAGACGAATGAGCGGACAGCACAGGCTAAATAAAATGATTCAGTTGAATAACATTCGGGTACGAATCCCCAAAAAGAAACGACATTTCAATATTAGGTCCAACTTAATGACTAACAATTTAATGCAAATTCTACAGATTACAATAATACACGATTTTATCATATAATTACTTTATAGTACGTAAATTCATCGGTGTTGTACTGGTGCCATCTCCATTGCTCATATATTTCGCAATAAAGTGAGCCAGATCAGTTAAAGTAAAGGTCTTGGAGTATTGTGTAATGTAATTAAGGAATAACTGCGTCCATTTGTGCTCCTCCACTTGCTATAATTACTGCCAACATATGTACTTATAGATATATACATCGAGCTATTACACTATGCAATCTTTCAAAACGATAACCATAACACATTTTTTTCTATTAATTACATCAGTATCACTTTAGTATTATTGTTATCACGTCACTGGCAATGATATAGTTTTTTAAATCGATGATTAGTTTATCGATTACAATCGCGTAAATAATTTCCGTTCCAGCAATATTTTTAAATGGATATTTTCTTTCCTTGGTTATAATGTGATGCTAAGAGCATTCCGAGAGAAAAGGGTTATCTAACCCTAAAATAACTTTTAAATTCGGTTAATTAGTTCTTAAAAAAAGTGTGTTCAACAAAACAAACAAACTATTTAGCTCTATAATGTCATTCTAGATGCAACCCATACATTGACGTACAAGTACAAAAAATATTAAAATTGGTCAACCAAACCTAATTATAATTATAAGTAACAAATTTTGCTTATGATTATAATTAATCGTTAATAAATTCATTGGATATGCAAGGGCGTTTGCTCAGCTGAATACATCTAGTTGGTAAATTTAAAAGTAACAGAATCTTAATGATACAATGGAATCGTAACCATGAACTTTTATTGTTCATTTAGTAGAGTATCCGACTGTCCTTCCATTTCATATTTCATATGTTTATTATACTTAAATTAATACTAGTGATAACAAACACAATATATTAAAAATGGACTGTCTTCTGTACATTGAGCGATTTTTTGGAAACCAATTTTGGGACGATTCTACTGCATTTTAATAACGATTTTTTTTTAAATTAACAGCTATTAAACTGACAGCATATAAAAGCATACTTAAATAATTAAAAACCAAAATTTTAATACAGATTTTTGACGACATTCTGTAGCAATATTAGGCGCGATGGTGAATAGTGCAATGCTGAAATATAATATCTAGCAGCTACCTGCGGCTGATTTATATATTTTTCCCACTTTTGCAATACGTATTGTTAACTCTCTGCTGTTCTTGGTTCATTATCCTAAAATCTCGATAAATGAGCTATCTAACACGAAAATAACTTTTTAAATTGAAATATTGAAATTTATAATTTTAATACGGGTTTACTGAACTGATTATCATTAAAACTATGTAGGTTATGATCGGTGCAGAAAATACTGTATAAATTAATGTTTCTGATTAATAAATGAATTATTTTTTCGTTAAGAAGTTAAAAAGTTGCCTTATTTCCCCTGAAATACTGATAAATGTTATCGGAGAAACGTGATCGGATCAGAAGAAGGATTATTTTAAGTCCCAAAAAATTATTTAAGAAATGATTTATGCAAACAAAGCTGAGTACATCCTCTACTTAATGTATATTATATGTTTCATACGGTACTTAAGTTATTCACAAATCGTAATGTTAAAGAAATAAACAACAAGTGTACTAGCTATATATTTAATGTTCATTACAATGACTAAAATCACTACTATCCATTATGTTTAATAAAGGCACGCAAACCACAGCGCCTCTATTATTACCACTACAGAGCCGTATCGCTGAAATGTGACAAAGACCTGGTGATGTTAATTGAAAATGCTTCATCATCTCATACACTATTACTTGAAGTTAAAATTACAATAAAACTATAACAAAAGTTACATGGTTTAAAACATTCATCGAGACAATTAATAAGACATTTAATAGGCGATATTCGCTGGTAATGTACGCACATGTAAATTACCACAAGACTGATGGGGCTTTTACTAAGAAAGCGTTTACTACAAATTTACATACTGTAATTGATTAAGATTCTTCTTATGTTTAATTGGCTAATAAGACACCTACATCTGTTTTTTTTTAATGTTAAATACTTCACTATTATGGCTAAAAACTTCATCATTATGCATAGTTAGGGCGCTTAAAAGCCCATACCAGAATGATGCCGTGGTTAATACACCACTAATGAGGCGGCATGATGCATTTTGTGCGACTTCATAATGGTGCGGACTTTTCTGTCCAGGGCATTTATCTCACATATCCACCAAAGATTGTTTTTATATGAAGAAGAAGACAAACGAGCAGACCGTTCATCTTATAGTAAGCGATCCCGTAACACATGCAACATCCGGAGAGTCGCGGGTGCGTTGTCAACCAGGGAAATTGGATAGAACAGGTTTCTTGGATAGGGTGTGTCGGGATTAAGGATTTGGAGAGAAAAGGAGTGGAAAAGGAGAATGGTAGAGATCGCCATCCGGCATCCCTAAAAGTCAGGCATACTTTATTTTATGCCGACTTTATAGAGGGCGGTGGTACTTCTACGGGTGAGCGCGGCCGTAGAAGTACAGTAAAAGCCATTATGGTCCACGGCCTCATATGTTCGGATATAAAATGTCGTGGATAGTAAAAACTGCCTTTTGCGACAATTGCGACTTGCGTACAATCAATGCTAGATTAAACATAAAAGATAAAATATCTTAGTTCACATTCATAATTATGTCATGTGTAGATCAAACAATAACAAAAAGCTAATGAAATGCGTGCTTTGCTATTTCGGTACCATTTATCAAACTTATGAACCAACTTAATACAAGATGTCATATTTTAGATGTATAATCAGGAAGGTTTTATAACCTTCAATATAGGGTAACATAGGTAAGAGTGAATGAAAGTGTAAGTTTGATCAACAAATATGCGATTAAAAGTTTGCACAGTAAGCAATTACTAACATGAGTGATATTTTTATTACAACTGTGACGAGCAAAAAATCGAAATAATTTCAATCCCCTTCGTGT
>JAOCPS010178892.1:0-14334 GCA_025505425.1 Graphium colonna
TACTGGAATCGCAAGCAAGACTGAAATACTTACAGTTTTTCAGTTTATCAATTACTGCCTCAAACAAGTTTTTCAAAATATCTTCAACTCGGCGGCGACAGGTGGATTCAGAAAGTGTAAGCTTTTTTACTTCTGCCATAATTTGTTTATTATTTGAAAAATTTTGAAATAACGTTTGAGAAACAGTTATCATACACTCTTTCATCAATTGAGCATCAGTAAAGGGTTTCATGCGTCTTGCAAACAACGGCCGTGGGCCGCAATTTGACGACCACGGCTCTAGGCTCTTCAAGTAAGATTTATTTTTAGTATATTTCATAAAAATGCATTTGAAAAAAAAAATATAAAAAAATGTATTAGTACCTCAGGCTTTCCAAACCGGTAATAGAATTTTTGACCATTAATAAACAAGTGTTATCAACGGAATGTTGAATAAAGAATTCTGATTTTGATTTTTATTTAAAATAAATCTCAGTGGTATGATAAATCATTTGGGTATTTAAAAGTAGCTGAAACGTGGTCAGAATAAAAAGCTTTGTTAAAGTTATATAAGTAGTTAATTGGTAATCAATGTAACAGCGACAATCACTTTGTGGTTAGCATCTGGAATGTGTTGTTAAAATGAAAACAAGCACGTATGTTTTTTTTTAATATGTATAAAACTTAGACGAAATAATAGAAGATAAATGGCTATCCAGCAACCTCAAAACCCAACCATTGTTTATTTTTTGCTATATAATAGCGATAAAAATATTTTAAAATTGCTCAATAAATAACAATGTCTTTAGTCACTATCGGGAATAGACAAAATATTGCATCACAACTTATTTTCTATTGTTACTGGGATGTAAAATTTTGTTTATTTCATTACTATGTCATGCAATAATTATAATCTTCATTTTCTTACTATTCTTAAAAATAAATAAATACACGCATATAACTGTAACTAATAACGAAATCACCTACTTATATTTCGAATTTAAAATCCAGATTGCTGTTCCATCCTTAATAAATCATCTCAGGCTTTATATCCGCTCCCATAAAAGCAGATCATAATAAGAAAGCCCCTTTTGATGTTGAGAGTGCACTTGAGACTAAAATTCAGGAAAATTCTACTCATTGTCCATCTCACGTTTATAGTAAAAAATATTCCCTTATAAAAAGTTATAATATATTTATAACGCATGTAATAAAAACGAACTTTTAAACTACATTAAAACACATTAAAAATGAAAAATTTATAAGCTACATAGACTAGCCAGTTATGTGATATATAGACACGAGACAAGAAATTAAACTGTGTTCATGATATTACATATATTTTATAGTAAAAAAAATTATTCATTATAACTTTAAAATAGTACGAAAATAAGATCCGTAAAGATGAGAATTTAAGAAAAAAGCTTTTAGAAACTCATTTGTACCGTTGAAACTGTTTACTTTACTCACCTTGTTGTTAAAAGGAATTAGCATCATCACTATGAGTGTGGTGAAATTGTAGTAGAATCATTGACATGTCCAAAGATTAAAGATATAATTTAGAAAAAAAATAACAATCAAATCATCGTCATTTTTGTCAATTGTTTGTTTTCATAATTCATTGTTACATGCAGTGTTTAAAATTGATGTATAGTAAAGTCTAATGCGGGAATTATTGTGATGTTTTTTTTACAGTAAAAAAAAGTTATTAAAAATATGTTATCACGTTTTTTAATAGTTTTTACTCAACTTACTTGCATTCAATTCAATAAATTCATCGAAGTTGCTATCAAATCTCAAATCTTACAATTAATAAGTCGATATTTTTTAGCTTTAATTCTCGATGCTTGTTTACCGAGTTGCCTAATGGTGTAGTAAAGAATTATGAGGAAATGGGCAGATCTTTATATGTTGAAGACTTAGAAATTCCCAATATATTGAAGCATTATACTCAAGACCCTCTTTAGAGAGAAAGCATTTCTCGGGAAGGAGTTACTTTGTATAAAACAAAATGCTACGCCATTTTCCTCATATAAATAAAATAATGAGATTCTAAATAATATATAATCTAAATAATGAGTTTCTTGGCTGAATTTAAATATTCTTAATGCAAAGTAAACATAAAATGTTATATCTAAAACGTGTTGCTCTCATAAACAAAAATGGACCACCGTAATTCGGTCAGGAGGACTTTAGTATAAGTTGAAGTTCATAATCAATGCTTACGGGTTGACTTGTATTTGTTGCGGTTGATAGAACTGAGGGGCCGGTGGTGCGGCGCTGGCCACTGCGCACAAGGCGACGGTTAACTGGAAAACATACAACGAATCAGTACAAACAATAAACACAATCAAATCATAACAAACAAGTGTTATATATAGGTTAAAATAATTGTTAATAATTTATTTTAAATTGTCTATTTTGGACAGCTGTAATAATTAATTAATCTTTTACTTTAATTAACTGTCTTTTACTAACAAATTATGGATCTTTGGTAATGTGATCTGTAATAAATGTCATTATTATAGATAGGAAAAATTTTATCATCCGGAGCAAATCTTTTTTATAGCTTACAGATAATTTGTTCAGATCTGTGCATTTATACGTGTACAATTTTTTTTAAAACTTTACTGCAATATTAGAATTTTTATAATAAAACGAAAAAATGTACCCATCATATTTGAAAAGAACAACTTATGCTTTGGATTTCGAGCTAAAAGTCTCAATCTCAGTCTTTGAAATATTAAAATCAATTTCACGATTAGGGCAGCGATGTTTTTACAACATTTTAAGCGGTTCCCCTAAGATAAAACTCTCTAATAAATAAGGAATACGATTTAACTTAATACCTAAATTCTTAAAGAGGCAATAAATGCCATTAATAAAAATACTAAATATAAATTTGTCAATAAAGCAAAGCGATCATTTTTTTTACTTTAACAGCACACAACTATAAACAATTACACCAATCCGTAATTATAAATCGTCATAAGAGCATAACAATAATTAGTAAAATAATAAAATTCTAATAACAAGTATAGAAAAACTCGGCTGAAACTAATAACTGTTAAAATAAATAACTTTTTATAGCTCATAAACATAATATTATTGATTTATCTATTATAAACTATTAATTTAAAATTAAAATACGTATTTTATTCCATACCTAACACATTTATCCTTATGAATTATCCATTATAATATCTAGACTCCGTTCCGCGCGTCTCTTATTTAACTTTTTTAAATCGCTGTGCCGGCCTTTGTGGCCAGTCGCGAGGAAAATTGTAACCGAAAATATTATCATAATATTAATACGTAAACGAACATTTTTCGAAATGTTTTTTGAAACCGACTTTCAAAAAGGAGGAGGTTCTTAATTCAGATGTTCCTATTTTTTATGTTCGCACAGATTTAAAATCGGTTCGTAAATGACATTACGAACCGATTTTAAATGTTGGTGTGTGGCGGCGTTAGGCGTCGGCGATGTCAGCGACCGCCGACGGCCTCGCGTTTACGGGCACCTTGCAAAAATTATTCAAAGTTAGCATTCATAATTATTTTTGTACGCGCTTACATTGTTTAGACAGAAGGGCCTCTCAAAACTGGTTTTACCGACGTCTGGATTTGGTCTAGCGTTGCCACTGACTTCCAAAATGGTCCCAAAAAAATTCTGAAAAATCGGTTCAGTAGTTTGTTTCTAGAATAAAAATAAGGGACAAAAATTGTCGCTTCAAGTCGGTTTTTGTATTTTTTTTTAAATGTACTTGTTACGAAAATCGAGTTGACGAAGGAGCATGAAATTGTGCTCAGTTAAAGTTTGTAGATACATTTAAAAGCCGATTGTAGGAACTGTAGTTAAAACAAGTGTATCTTACACAATGTCTCATAATGCTATTTGACACAATGCTATATTTCGTAACGAAATGAGCCTGCTATATTTTCCGGTCGCTCGGCCTCCCAGGACCCCGGCGAAGGATGCCCTGCTGCTCGGAGAACTGCCGCGGAATTACAATGAACCGCGAAATAGAACCGGGGTTTTGGTACCAAATGACACATTGTTTACCACTTACTCGTATTCAAGCATCTATATGTCTTTTAGAAAAGAAATACATCAAAGCAATCTATACAATAAAAATAGTTCGCCAGGGATTTTTATCCAACCATCCGATTTTATTAATTCTTTTTTTTTTATTTGGAGATATTGATGCGCAGTTTATCATCGAACATTGGAAGCCATTAAAATTTCACTCTTCTCTAGATGTACGCAAACTCGATTTCCCTAAAAAAATTCCTATTTTCCCATAGTCTTTTTTCTCTATAAATCCAGTATAAATTAAAAGCATACCATAATTAAGGTATGCTTACTTTAGTCTAATAACTAATTTTAAATTTTGGTCACTTAAATTGGCTCGCTAGATGTCGCCATTGGTGCGGAACATCACGGGTCAACTCGTGCTATTTATATTTTAGGGTCAAATTTAGCCATTTAAAAATGGTATGCAAATATAAAGTGTATTGTAATTACAAAATTATTACATAACTATTATATAATAATTATAAATAAATAATTAGTCACTAATCTCGATATTAATTCGAAGAAATTCGAAATATTAATTTTATAGTTATTTTATAACAACATTTCAACAACAATTTATTTCTTAAGGTAAGGCTTAAGGAATAGAACGTTTGCTTCAGAAGCCTTATTTTTTAATATGAAAAATTGCAGTTCTCTTATATGCTCCAAAAATCCCTTACCTCAAATTAAAATTCCATACCTAAGAACCAATTCGACGTATGGAAAGTATGTCGTTATTGCAGCAATTTAATAAAATAGCCACAAGACATGTGGCTATTTTATTAAATTTCTATAATGCATATGTAATTTTCTTGATTTTGATGCATACTATTTTTACACGTTCTTTCCACTCCAGATCTTCGCCTACTGTTATTCCTAAGAATGCAACATGTTTAGCCTTATGTATTGACTGTACATTATATCTAAGGTCAAATTCACTTTTATTAAAATTGATAAATTTTGTTTTGTCCAAATCATCTATTAGATTGTTATTTATTGCTTAACCACTTCACTATACAATTTACTGTTATATTAAGGCCATCAATATGCTTTGAGAGTGTCATGTATTTTCTGATGCTACAATTAATAATTGCTATATTATCCGCGTACAGTATACATCTATGTTTAGTGATATTAAGTAGATCGTTTATATAAATTAGGAATAAAAGCGGACCAAGGACGCTACCCTGAGGAAAACCAAATTTATTATTAATAAAATTATGGTGATTTATATTTCTGTATAACATTTACCTTGTTAACCTTGTTACTTCTTCATACTGTTTTCTGTTTTCGAGGTATGATTTTGTCGAATTGTTCGCAAAGCCTCTAATGCCGATTTACTCAAGTTTATTTAAAAGTTGTTCATGTGATAAACATGTAGGGTAGCATTTGATAAGTCGAAGACATTTTAAATTTATTACTTCTTTAAGTTTTTACAGCTTTATTTTATAAGGATCAATTTACTTTCATTATAAACTTGAATTGAATTAAGAAGGATCAGCAAGATACTTTTCATTCAATATGGATTATGGAGTGAACAGCCTATCCCGTTCATTTTGATATGTGAATTCCACAAATATATTACGTGTTTATTCCTGTGTAATATGCTAATGAAACCTAAATTGGATTCCGTTCCAAAATAATTTGGGGTTTCATGTAGTTCTCATTAGATTTTAACTTTGGTAACAATGTCAAGTGAAGTAATGTAATGAATGTGAAAAAATTATGAACTCAGTACCAACGTATACTCATCTTGTATACTATTTGATTTTGACTGCAAAACATTCAAGTTATATAATATAAAACATCATTAGGCAATATCTCCCAGTGAAAAAGAAAAGTTTGTCATGCCTTAATTTAAATAGAAGATATGAGTATTGCAAGTGAAAGATATATTGAATTCTCATTTGTTTAATGTAGTTTAGGTCTGGCAGGATAAAACCATTTGCAGAAGCATCTGGATCTTAAACGTAAAATTTTTCAAATAGAGATATATCCCACAAAGCTGTTGCCATTACGCGTAAGATATAAATAAAGACTTTGTCTGTTAGACAATCATATTATGTCAATAAAACTGCTTAGAATTTCATTGAATGCCCGGTGCGTTCCCGTGAATAAATTACAATAAATGAATTGACAAGTCTATTTGTGCGCTCGTTGTAGTTAATCTGTCATCAGATGCTTGGCATATCTCGTGGAACGGGTGCAGAAATGCCAATCAATTGCCATGTAGGCGTAGCCGTGGCTTCGAGTAAGATGATACTTAAACCATCAAAGAGAAGAGAGAATACATTGAGATTTTAAGAAGCAGACGAATGAAAAAACTTTGATTAAACAATGTTTATTTAAATTGAGCCCCTTGGTACAAAATGACTTCAAAGTAAGATTTCTATAGTAGTTTAGAGTATTATTAGTATTTAATTTACCGAACGATATAACAGATTTTTAAGAATAATTTCAGCTAGTCAAAAAAAGATTCGTTTTATTAACAAATCTTTTAATTAGTGTTTCTTTATATTTATATTATTTACGTTATTACTTAATAAATTCAGAGTAAACGAAGTAAAAGAATGCTTTATATATTCATAGGTACTTAATAAATAGACTGTTTGCCTTATGTTTATACTGCTAACCTTTAACATGGAGGTTCGTCATTGCTCAATTCGTATTAGGAATTATAAAACTCATTACTTATCCGACAGTCAATCTCTACACGTCCGAATTTCATGAATTGGAAGATTATAATAAAGTTTGCATAATGCTACATCTCAATTTGATAGCAAGTCCTTGAGATGACAAAGCAAATGGCTATTCAATAAATCTGAAGCGGGATTAACATTCACAGATTAAGCTCGTTCATATGTTCACATTGCATCTCTCGTCAATTCTGATTGTCACTTTACTATTTTTGATTCGAGGCACGTGTCTGCTAAAGGTTTATCTGGAGGCGCATCAAGGGCTTTTAGTTTCGTCGATTAATAAAAAGACAATTAACGTCATGAATATCCTTACAACTCATATTAATCAAATATAATTTGACTTCTCGACCAGTCTGTAGAATAAAATCCTAGTGCAAATGATGTTTGAGCGCAGGTTTTTAGGACTATAGAAAATAATCTTGGGAGTGGGGATGTAATGTTTTTCCTCCGCTTACTTGTTTACGATCTTGGTTAAATATTTCAAGAGTAAGACATATGCTACGATTCTTACCAAGTATATATTTTACTATACTTACATAATGGATAGGGCTAATCCAATAGAAAGCATAATTTGACATATGAGTAATATGCAAATGTGTATTTTGCTGATATTTATAATTATCTGTTGTTACTTTGAATCTAATTTCTTATATTTGCAAGAACACTTTGTTACGGTCTCGCGACCAGATATCGTAAGATTGCTACATCGTTTCCATAACGTGGCTGCTGTCGGAAGGAAATCGCGGGTACATCAGAGAAAATTAGTATGTAACGTCTGTCAGGACCTTCACCCAGTTCTTGGCGTGCGTTGCGCTCGCTAACGTGATGACATAATGCCGAACGAGAGGTGTCTTGCGAGCTTAGCACGGTGTTAGAAAAGCAGTGTTTATAGTCCTACCGCGTACACACAACACTTTTTCCAGTTCAGTTCTCACCATCCAAGACCATCGTTAAGTAACTCAGTGGCTCGGTGACACAAGCCCTTGCTTTACAAAACGGACGCAACGAGTCTGAATCCAGCGGGAGGACAGTAACTACGTATACTAATGACTGCTTAAAAATTAGACGATCTATGCGCTGAATGGGATGTTAAAAGTTAGTCCTGCACCTGGTCTCTTTTTAGTTATGCCGGATGTCCAACCCTTTGGCATACGAGAGGAAAGGGAAAGAGAATGCACCTGTGATAAAGCATATACACGTACACTATTTATGTCGAGAGGAATTCGTTTCATATCTGAATATCTTCTGAATGTGACCAAATACAATGCCAACCCATCCATCTGATTGCTTAAAAAGTAAGATGATCCATATATGTCTGTTTCAGTTCTTCCTTTATGTAACAATTTTATGGTGACTTCAAATTTTTTACGTAGTTCATTTATTATTGTCTTTTCTCTTCAAAACATCCTGGCAAATAATTTCGAAGCCTTGGGAAAAGTTTCATTATTAAAAACCTAATTATTTTAAGCTAAAGCGCTCTCTGACTACAAACATGTACGAAAGTTAATTTGTTTCTGTAAGTATTAATATTGATTATTATTTATTAGTTAATATAAATTATGTAAGACTAGATGCTCAAGCTTACGTGAAATTTAATCATTCGTTTTTGATATCAATTCATTACAATAAAGTCCTCCTGACCGAATTTCACGGCGGACAATTTACTCCCAGATCAGCCAACTATGCGGGAGAAATTAGTGCACAAGTGTACGCGTAAACACAGGTGCACGATGTGTTCCTTAACTCTAAAAGCCCCATGGGATGGTTATCCGACACGATCGGTGAGAGGTCGGGCAGGTAAGACCGTTTTTTACAAGCCTATCCAAAGGATGGATCATGTTCACTTTCAGGCTATTGGGTGATCAGTCCGCAAATCCCAAATCCAACCAAGAAACAAACAACAGCACTATTAAAAAAAAAATACGCGCAAAGACGATAAATTGTCAATGCCCTCCAGATTTCTTTTAATTTCTGTCAAAGTTAATTTTTTATGTTTTATAGTGACCATCAAGATTAGAGGCCGACCGTCGTCAAACCTATTCACCTTTTTGTCACTGGATTCTAATATCAGGAAATGAAAATGTTTTTAATTTCATAACCAACAATATGGAATAATCCGAAATTCCTGGGTATCTAATATGGGAAACTATAAAAGTTACGACCGAACATATTAAACTTTGCACATGCGTTTTAATAACGCAGGATTTTTACACTTAAAAATATTTCATAATAACTTTAAGACGGTTATTTTATTTACTTACTTGCAACACGATGCCTGAAATGCAAATAAATGAACACGTGAAAGCAAAAAGAGGAACACTCACGGGAGATTAAATAATTATGAAATCTACATTACTACGAATGAACTAAGGTCCATAAGTACATTTTAAAAATATTTGAGGTAGCTTAACTATTTGTCACAGCATTTGCACATTTACGGCCACGCTCGCCCGGGAAGTACCACCGCCCGTTACAAAGTCTGCATAAAATAAAGTAGGCATGACTTTTGGGGTTGCCAGATGGCCATTCCTAACCTTTTCTTGTCCCACTCCTTTCGCTTCCAAATCCTTAATTTCGACCCTATCCTATCCAATGAACCTATTTGATCCGATTTGCCAGCTTGACAACTCACTCACGACTCTCCGTATGTTGCTTGTCATCAAGCGACGGGATCGCTTAACATCAGGTGACTCATCTGCTCGTTTGTCTTTCTTTCCATAAAAGAAAACGCTGTTTCCCGATCTATAACTATGACGAATATTTAAATAAATATTATATATAACTGTATATATGGAAGTGAGTATTATTTATAAATATTAGATAAGTTTCGCCCATATTGTAAGCAGTATATTTCTGTATTGTGTAAGGATGTTAGACGTCTAAATTACAAACACTACATCATCCTAACCTCAACACCTGAACGTTAGCTGGTAGTAGAAGCTTTTATGTGCTTATATGCTTTAACATTAACATGTTTAAAATAGATTTAAAGGAACGATTGAATGTTGTAAGCATAAGCGAGTTTTAGGGGTAAATTTTCATCACTATTGTCAATGACGAAACACATGCTCTAGTATTATAGCCAAGTCCATAGAAATGGTCGCGCTCTAAATTGCCTACGCAAAGGTCAAATCAACAAACTTGTTTTACTTGAGAAGTGGTTTTTTCTTTTCAAATCTTGTTACCTTTTTTCACGTTGCCTTATGTAAAGTAATACTCAGAAGCAAGTTTTGAACAAATATTATACAGTTGTTCACATAAACTGCGGTTATTTTATAGTTATATATCTTTGTTTGAACGTTGTTTATTAGTTATATAATTGTTCGCGTGAGACACTGATTCAGAATAATATTAAAATTAACAACTTTTGTAAATTATGGTAATCTTGCATTTATAAATTTCTCATATATGGCATTTTGTAGTCGGGCACAAGTATGTTTCGATGGGGATAGCATACTCTGAATTATATTGTTAAAATCAAATTGTATTAAAATCAGGTCAATGTCTATATTTTTTTATATTATATATAATATATACTATTAGGTTGCGTGGGCATATCGCGTATATACAGTACCTGCCCACGCAGTTTAATAGTATATGTTTTTATTTCACAGGCAGCTGTCGTGAGTTTCACGTCGTTCGGAAGGACAATTACTTCATGTTGTTTCTTGGTGTTGTTAGTTAGATTTTGGGTAATACGGACTGTCAACATGATTTTCTGACAAGTAACAAGGCTGGTACATCGCATTGGATGATCATGAAGAAGACTGCCATAGTTGTGATGTTCATATTTCACTGTGGTTAGTAGAATGTCCATACTAGTGATAGTTATCCGCTTCAATTACGGAAGTCAGATTCCACCAGTAGCTGCGCGTAAAAATGTTATTTAGGCAATATCTGCTTGCATTAGAAGCCAACCCATTTTTTTTAAAAGCTTAGGAAAATGGATATTATAGTAGAAGTCTATTCCAGTTTATTTAAAGATTTAGACTGACCAGTTTCTAAGCACAAATGTACTGTCACACTCCAAACTATTTCTCAGAAATAGTTTTGGGATTTTCGTGGTTTATACCATAGTTGGCCTTTTAATGAGGTACGATTGCTATGTATATTAGTTAATATTAATGTATACTCAATATACGTAAGTAATATATACGTATGAAAGAGTACGTATTAGAGTGTATTACTAAGTTATTTTCGCTTTCAGTAACAGATAATGTGGATACTTAAATAAAGGAATGGTACTTGAGTTGCGTTACATCGCATGCAAGTAAGCGACTGTCACGGAGTGGCGGTCTACCCTACAATGAAGTTATGTTGCAACCTGTAACGAGGGTCCCGGGTAATTGAGTGTTTGTCGGGGGTCGCGCCTCGGTGGTTCCATATGTCGCACGACCTGCTTTTGCTGGTGACTTTTTTACGCAATTTGACGAGGAACGGTAGAGAATCATTTTCGAAGTCTGACAAGTAATATTTAGAAATATTTTAACTGCTTTATCATACCCATTGAGCTTATCTATGATGCACTTACTTAGTTATTGTTCAAAAATACTACCACCGCGCAATCTTAGCAGATTTTATCCAGAATTCTTTGCAGGCATATAATATGATTATTTTTTTCTTGGTACTTATACCATTTGTACCATATACAAATCACACATTCCTTACGGATAACATTCAATTTGTAAGCATGTTCTGAGGAGCGACATTGTACTTTTTTTAATTAAAACAATGCAGATTTAGGTAATATACAACTTGTAAACTTAATAGCGGCGTTGGTTTAGCTAAGCTAAAATGATTTTAAGATATAATTCTATGGATGGTTATAGCGTTTTTATTAACACGTTTCCAATATTAAAGATACTATACATAGGGTACCTTAAATCGTAAAATAAAAGTTCTTTCCCAATTGGTAAAAAATAACTTATAGGAAGTTGTTTAAAATTGGGACATGAAGCAAACATGAAATAATTTCAAAGTAATACTTGGAATTTGGAAAAAAAAAGTAGATCAGGGAAAAGCGAATGACTCCGTAGGGAAATCAATATCCCGAAGAAAAATTTGTGACAAAATCTACTCTATCACGTTAATGATAAAAGTTGCGGACACATGTTAGGTATGTAGCCAATTCCAGAAAATGTTTAGACCGTTACATTTACAAAGAGATTCCACGCATGTAACAACGGATTTCTTTTCTTTATTTGCGCTTCTGTTTTTCCAGGATTTCAACGGTAATCAGCCTATATCACCGGGTCACTGCCTTTGCGTCGCCGACTTGATGTATTACCCGAAATTTCGTATTCACTGACTGTGCAAATTTATTTTTTACTGCCAGTGGAATTTTGAACTTAATCATTTCAGCTGTTACAACAACGGGAGAGCCCTGACTAGCGTGACAATGAATGTTTTACTCAATATAAATGTTGTTTTTGTCAATAATTGTATTTTTCTTTTACTATTATTACTATCAAATACGATGGCTACAGCAGAACGAATATTTTGAAACTTCCATATTTCTTTAAGTTATGTCTTATATATAGATAAATAATACTTTAGATGAGATGTATGTAGCATTAGTAATATTCTTGCGAAACTACTGAGATGTTGGGATAATTGGCTATTTTTGTCCCACTGCTAGAAATTTATTATTTCATGGTACTGGCCTTATTAATTGCATCTCAAATAATATCGATATATTTTATTATCGTGAGTCTAAGTTCGCTGCTTTGAAGCTATTTGTTAATTACAATAGTAACATTTAACAACATTTTTCCGTAATTATCATGAATTGATTGAAGTAAATGCACTTAATGGCATACAGCGACATTTCTTTACGTCAACTTTTCGTTTCCATGCAAAAATTTTAACATTTTATAACGCCAGGCTACTAAGCTATCATAGCTACTCATAAACTAAATTAAAATGCAGTAATGTAAAAATATTTTTGTGAATGGAGTTTGTCATTTATTTATAATTCGAAGTACATTCATATGTCTGTAATGAAATACTCAATTATGACTTTCGATATTCGTGCACAAATTTTAAGGAAATAAATTAAATCTAGTAAGTTCTGCAAAACGTTTTAACTCATGTATCTGTATTTACATGCTTTTCAGACAAAAAAATTAAACCATTACATAAGATTCTGTTCAGGCTCACTGACACATTTTTAAGGCTGACGCTATCGGAATTTAAGTGTGCAATTAATATAGTACCTTCATCAGTAGCGTGTTAAATTCTTCTGTTAGTTATTCTGGCAACCATTTCTTTAGAAATGACCGTACCTGGTCGGTGGTGGTGGTTTTGCCATATACCTTCGAGCTAATATGCCTTTTTTCATAATGGATATGTCAACACAGCCACCCCCGTCCAATACATGTGAGCATATTTTTATTGACGTGGAGCTTAAACATAACAAGTTGCTACTAGGTGTATGTTACAGTCGCTCCTTGCGCAATAATTTCTTCAACTCTTTCGAAAATATTTTAGAAAATATCCCTCCTTCTTGTACCCACACTATAATAATGGTTGATTGTAATAGCTGCCTCCTTAAACAAGACCGAACATCTCGACTCAAATATATTGTCGATTCTTGCAACCTCTCTGTACTTCCTTCAGAGTCTACTTTATTTCTGGATTTTATTCTTGTTTCTTCTCCCGACTTTATTGCAAAATCTAGTCAATGCCCTGCTGACGCTTTTACCCATTATTATTTCATATTTCTCTCGTATTCAATACGTCCTCCTAAATCTCAGTCGAAATATCTTCTACAGTGTAATTTTGGTAGCATGTTTGAGGAAGATTTGTGCAAGGATGCTGCAAATATATGATTGGGGAAACTTGCTAGATTCCAACTGTATTGATGAGAAGGTGCAAATCATTACAAGGAATTAATTGAGCTCTACAACGTACATGCTCCAGTGCGGAAAATAAAAATTAAACAGCGTTCTTCACCCTAGTAAACCGAAGATATAAAATTACTTTTACGGAAAAAAGCCATTGCTATAACCAGGTATAAATGCATATGACCGATAGGAATTAGGAAAGGTATGTAAGAATTAAAAATCATTGCAATAAGGTGTGTAGGGACGCACAACCCCATTACATTCATGAATTTATTCAAATGGGGATCCAGCTAAAGTCTGGAAATTTCTCAAGTCAATGGGGATTGGGAAATCAAGCGACGTAGTATCCTTTGAAGATATAAATGTTAATTCACTTAACGAACATTTCTGCAGGTCCAATTTAGATGCAATTTTGATGGATATATTAAAAGTAAACCGTTAAAGGATTCCCTTTAACTGTTTACTTTCCTTTCATCATTTCCCAACCCAAACCACCCTTCTTTTACATTAAATCAATTATCTGCTTGTGATGTTAAGAAAAGTATTCTATCGATTACTTAAAGTGCAGTTAGTACCGATTGTATAAACCGTAAAATGATTCTTCATATCCTCTACATCATCCTTCCCATAATTTGCCATATACTAAAACATTCCTTAAGTAACGGCGTCTTTAGAACTATTGGAAGGACGCTCTTATTATCCCATTACCAAAAAAAGGCAATCCTTCCTCCTGCTC
>JAOCPS010179000.1:0-14332 GCA_025505425.1 Graphium colonna
ATCCTATCCAATAAACCTGTTATATCCAATCTCCCAGGTTGACAACGTACCGGATGTCGTTTGTCTATAGGCAAAGGGATCGCTTACCATCAGGTGAACCGTCTGCTCGTTTGTCTTCCTTACCATAAAAAAAACTACCGCTTTTACGTGCCCTAAGAAGGCACCCTTACATTTGTCTTCTCAGAGTGACCTTCTTTTTATGACTTACACTTTTGAAACTGCACTAGAGTAGCATTTCGGATACATAGGATTCTTGGAAGTATTTAAAAAAGTATGCAGTGTCCTTATTGTAAAAAACTAGATCTTGTGTTATAAGAGTGTTTATAAACATAAATCACACATGTAGACCCGAAACAAATATTTTAAATACAAAGTACAGTACAGTGCAGTACTTATACAAATATTTTCTCGGAGTGGGGGCCAAACCCGCGACCTGCGACGCCACAGGCGACGTGGTAGTAACTACTTCATTCGATCATAGCCTACAATAAGATTATTAATACAAAAACAAATAAACTCGTCTTTACAAATTGTTTTGTTCATGGTAACTATATGCGTATACATTCATCTCATATATTTTACCAGAGATATATGGTAGATAATTTTATCGTATCGTATAAAACTGTATATTTACCATCTGGTAATTTATTCTAAAATAAATGCTATTAAAATTAGAGCGAGCTGTTTTCTACTCGTATCATCCTGACACACTTACTATAAGATAGTTATATTTTTACCCTAGAAATTCCGTCCGTCGAAAAACTTTTGGACCAATTGTAATTAACTTTTGGTTTCTGTGTACTGCAGTATTTGAATTTATATTGTATTATTGCAATATTTTTATTGCAAATTATTTGTTTATTATATGACATGAAGAACCTCGAATATGATACGAAAAAGAAAATAAGTGCCTCACGCTCTTTTCACCATAATATTAATATAATTTTTAACTTTATAAATGCGTTATAAAATTGTGATTTATAGTTATTTTAAACTGTAGTTATTTTAACTACTTATATAATTACTTTCAGACAAGCCACCACAAAAATCTAACCTAAACAAAGCGCAGTCTTTGCGTCGTTTTTCAAATTTGACTTCATATTCAAATCCCAATCCGTTGGCTTTTTATACCGACAGTAACGTATCCACCCCTTTATTCGTGAATAATAATTTCACTTTATTTAATAGTTTACAATTTAATATATTTTAACGTATACCTCAGCCACAGCAGCGCATGCACAGGTCTGTTGGTCTGCAGTATAAAATGAATTGATCCGCAGAGATACCCCGATGCGGCGGGCAAGGCCGACGGCTCCGAGACGGAGGTGAACCGCGACCAGAAGCTGTGCTACCACAGGCTCAACACTCCCCAGTCGGAGGACGTCATCGTAGTGGAGTTCCCCGAGGAGCCCCTGTGGAGGATGTGCGTATTATCTTTTTTTTATTTATTTTCTTTACGCACAAAAAAACTTGGCTCACAAGCGAATTCAATGCTTAAAGCATTATCTCTCGGTCAATCTTTAGGTGACCGAACCGTCTCTGTTTCTATTTTATTATGTATGTTTGCGACTATCTCCGCCATTTATGAACTGACTTTACAAACTTTTATTTTATCTCAAACCATATGCTTCCGAAATTGTCCCATAAAATTTTCAAAAAAAAAAGCGGTTCAGTATTTAGTCCTTTTTTTTAAATCAAAACAACGGAAAAGCTTGTTCGCGAATATACATTTTTAAGGCGGCTTTTGTAATTTACTGTGAAAATAATATTGTTCAGTCAATGTTAATTAGTGAACGTCACACTTGTCAATTCCCATATTAAAAGAAAAATGGCTTGAAATATTGGATATTTACTTTCAAGTTAATTAGTCTACACACGATGGGATTGTGGTATCATTTACACTTTTCGTCGTTTGATTCAGCAGAATAGTATACAAATAAAAGTATAAAAAACGACCGTAACTAACTTTTGAATACATTTTTCTCATTTGTAATAAGCGCTTATTTTTTTTTTATAATACGCAAACCTCCGCTTGTTCCATTGTTATATTTTTACGCTGGACCAGTCATCCTAAATGGATAGTGGCCTCCGACACCAGATTGTTATATTAAACTGCTTTTATTATTATGTTGTTTAATTTTGTGTCAAATTGTGCTTTGTCTAAACGCAAAACTACTAGCCCCGGAGCGGAACTGAATAATTTGCTTTGTGTTGAAAAATATTTTATTTCGTAAAAAAAAAAATTGGTGTGACGAAACGTGTATAAGTGTGTCTTTGTCAACAGAGACATTAATACGCAAATGAGAGGCGAAGGAAAACGCTCGTAGGTTTATTTTGCTTCAGTAATATTTAGAAAATACGTACAAGTAAGCGTAAGAAATAATTAGACACGTAACTAATTGATTTAGCGCAGCTTTTGGAATATGCATTTGTAACAGTATACAGTTAAAATTAGCAAGAATTCTATTATCGCCTATATATGAATGGTAGCACCTTAGATGTATTGTTAGCATTATTTACTTCTGACGGGCAGACTAAACAGAAGTAATTTTAGTCATTATGTCATTATAAAAAACTGTGAAAGTAACGTAAGGTCATTGACATTAAGTATTATGTAATATGTATTCGTATTTGCCAGTCATTAACCCTGAAGTACTCACTATTCACTATACTACTATAGTTTTAATAATAGTATTGTTTAGCGACATTAGCATCACGTGTTTAAATGCAAACGGTATATACAATTTGAACAATAGTGTGCATATATGTTCCGTTAGTGCACTGTAATGTGACATTAACTTATCCATGAGATTGTACTATTATGCTTGACTGTACACGGCGTTTATTGCGATTATACTCAACTCTATATGTAATTTTTATATCCCGTAGAATAGATGGCTCATTAAATATTTTTCGGTTTCACTGTACGTGATTTTTTTAAGTAACAGCCTATTTTGAAATTGTCCCATTGCCGGGCAAAAGCCTCCCCTAGGCATAGGGTATAGGGCACAGCCCACCACGTGGTCCAAGTGCGGATTGGTGGACTTCACATATCTCAGAAATATTATTTCATGGACATGCAGGTTTCCTTACAATGTCTTCCTTCACCGCAGAGTACGTGGTAAGTTAGCACTTAAAATTGCAATTAGAAAATCAATAATTTCGTTGATGCCGCCAATGGAGATCTAACTCAGGTTTGCCCAGAGTAAACAAAATTGAAGGCGAGCGCCGGACACACTAAGCTAAAACAGTTACTTTAAAGAAAAAGAAGTAGGATAAACGAGCCAGCGGCGTTACTGTGGTTGCGCTTGTTGACTGTGAAATAGTTCGTACTTGTTTAAGTTATAACAGATTTGTCGTTTTACAATATTCAAATTCCAATATGTGTCAAAATCTATAAATATTTGTACGCTTGAAGTTGGGAGGGGTCCTTAAATCAAGAAATTTCTGTGAAGTGATTTATATTTAACGTTTGACGCAATGTTTTAGCGAGATAATTCACTGCACTTTTGCTCTATTATTTCTACTTCACTCTGCAGTGTTTATAACTGCAAATAGTGCATTTCGGAACGTTCCCAATATAGACAATACAATGCTTAATTATTCTACTAAGAGCGACGGTCTATACCATGGAGTGTATAATATATCATGGGGTGACTGGTGAGTCATCTTCAATATTCGAGGACGTGTTATATGTGGGGATCATATATGAAGAGTAAAAATGTAACATTAAAAGCAAATATTAATTGACCATAAAGTAAGGTCAATCGAAAGTTGAATAATTACTTACAAAATCATGGTCATCCTAGCGGACACGTTTCGTGATTTCGGGTCAAGAAACTGCGCCAGCGGGCCATCTGTTCGCCGCCAGCATCGTGTCCACACTTTACCTGTTTATTTGAAAATTTGTTAGAAAACTATGCCCCTGATTTTATTGCATAAATATAATGACAATCGAGTACCAAGTGCTCTCCTTTAATATCCACCAACCAATCAACCTGTATAATATACTTTATAATAGGACATTATACTCAGTTAGTATAATAGCTTTATACTTAATATTCGGTTGACGTATTTCAGCGGGGCGGAGGTGTCGGACTGCGGGCGCTACCTGATCGTGTCGCCGGTGCGAGACTGTCGCGACAACCTGCTCTTCTTCGCCGACCTGGCCAAGCACCCCGAGGTGGACGGGCTGCTGCCGCTCACGCAGATCGTGCACAAGTTCGAGGCCGACTACGAGGTTCCTTGCTTCATTTTCTATCAATATTAAATATAAATTTGATCATCTCGGAGTTAACTCTACCTAACATCCTTGATAGATCAAAAAAGAACAAAAGCTTGAACTTAGTGAAGGTGGCTTGTTCATTTACTTGAAGCTAACTTTTTTTGATGTTAAAACATCGTTCAATAATACCTGTCTCGCCCTTTGCTTAAAAGTGTTAACAAAGAACGTGAAAGGTATTAATATTTGCAGAAACTCTAAATTTGAAAAATATAAATTTGCAGTACATCACAAACGAGGGGTCGGTATGCATTTTCCGCACCAATAAAAACGCGCCAAACTATCAGCTGATCAAAATCGACCTACACAATCCTGCCGAAGAAAACTGGGAAACTCTTATACCTGTAAGTTTTCATACCTGTAACTTCCAAATTACATTCTTAACACTCATGGGAATTATATGTAAATTTCAATATTCACTGTCAAATTGCTGTTTATAACATTTGTGCAGCCAATATAACACATAATAAAGTAAATTAAAGCAACAGCCAATTTTTTAAATGTGGGATATTTTTTAATTCTAGGGCATAATCCACCAAGATGCCCAAGTGCGGATTGGCGGACTTCCGCACTTGAGCCGCGTAGATTCCAATTCCGCGACCATGGTCTCCTATGCAGTTTTATATTTCGCATAAAACTGAATGTCTCATACAATTAATTGAGATAAATCTTAATTTGATTATTATGTTTTTGTTTCTTTTAACATTTACATCTACCATTTGCAGGAGCATCCCAGAGATGTTCTAGATTGGGCTTCAGCAGTTGACAATGACAAGCTGGTGATTCACTACGTGCGAGACGTAAAGGTAAGTAGTATAGATTTTTAATACATTTATTGCTATTTTTTAAGACCGTTTTTAGTAAAACGAATCTGTGCCAATATATATAAGACATTCTTCCATGACATTTTCTTCTTTTCGTAATAATATTCTTACTGTATGTACAGATAGAAAGAACAAGAAAGAAGTAATCTACAAATATATTAAAATTAAATTTGGCTATTGCTGTACATAAAAGATAACAACAGTAGAAGCCAAATTATTTCTTTTTAGAATTGTTGTCTGTTTGTTCATATGTATCGTACGCGCATCACACAACAACTACTACGTAAAATTGGACGTGGTTTTTAGGGTTCTGTAGTCCACTTGGAACCCTTATAGTTTCGTCATGTCTGTCCGTCCGAGCTCGTACTCCGCCGTATCTGCACCGATTGTCACGAAAAATGGTGGAGAGATGTATATTGAAGATCCAAAGACTGGTTTTTAAAATTATGTAAAAATATTTTTTTACCCCCTTCCAATGAATTTTTTTTACTTGCCCCGTCGTGTGTCTTTTGATTGAGTTAATTGAGAATGTTTTTTTCTACAAGTCAAAGATTTTATACACCTGAGAATGGGGGATTTCATTTTAACATGATACCTCGCATTCCTAAGAAAACAAATCTTGACGGACAGCGAAATAATCCTGTTATGGTTACTTTTTTTATTTTGAATACGGAATTCTGAAAATATGATTTACTTTTTTATAATGATTTTGCCTTTCAGAGTGTCCTCCAACTGCACAGTATGAAGAATGGTGAGATATTGCAGACTTTCGATTTGGATGTTGGTTCGGTGGTTGGTTTCTCCGGCAAGAAGGAGCAGACCGAGATATTCTACCACTTCATGTCTTTCCTCACCCCAGGCGTTATCTACCACGTTGACTTCAAGAAGCAGCCGTACAAACCTACGGTAAATTAATATTATTTGTCTTTAAACTAGGGAGTCATAAGGTGTTGTGACTTGATATTATGAAAGGCAAATATTTTTTTTCGTAAAAATAAATATAAAATTCTTTTTTTGCAAAACCAAGTTATCAAATAAGGTTACAAGTTGATTGGTGAGTCACTAACGATATTAAAAGGAGTGCACTCAGTACTTACATTGCATGTTATAAAATAAGGAGCATAGTTTGAATCGAAATTTTGCAATAAATTAATGAAATGTGGTGGTACGGCGTGCCGCCTACACAACTATGCATGCCGCAGTAATATGTATTTTTTTAAACTTTAGATTATGTTTACTCAGAGGCAAATCGATATTTTTTTTGATTAATAATTTTATTCTTCGTATATGATTCCCACATATAACGTCCTTGAATACGGTCACCTGTATATAATAAATAAAAAAAAATGTACGAAAAATACATATGTAATAACCATAGCCAAGTATTTTAATACATATCCATTTATGAGAAATCAGAGTCCTATATACATGCAGCTAGACAGAAATTAATACATATTTCTTATGTAATAATTTTGTCTAGCTGCATGAATATCCCTATTTAAAAGTAATTGAGACAAGGCATTCCATAATCATACATACATAAGTTTTGCTTTATGAAACTTTTTTCTCATGAATATAAATACGTCTGAAGCGGTTGGTATTAGCAGTTGCAACTTTGAGATTATCTTTAAATAGTAAAATCGCGAGCAAAAAAAATTAAAATCGCGAACAAAACAAGTAAAATCGCGAGCAAAAAAAAATATATGTATTTACACACATAGTATAAAGACATAATTGAAGCCCTTCAAATTACTGCTAGCTTTCTTGAATAAATTGCTTTTACACTTATCTGGCCTTCCTATTTTCTAGGTATTTAGAGAAGTAAAAGTAAAGGGTTTCGACGCGTCGCAGTATGAGGCTAAACAAATTTTCTACTCCAGCAAAGATGGCACCAAAGTTCCTATGTTTATTGTATCGAAAAAGGTAAGGGTATTCTTTCATACTTAGCTTCATATAATGTAAAATCTATCTGCCTATGTATTAAAGGGTTGCCGTGATAAGAAACTTTGTCATGTCTAAAGTTTATTAAAATTGTATATATACAATATGACAATAAAACTGAGTGACAGTAGTATTACATTAAAATTTTATTAAAATGCACCCACGTCTATAGAGACGTGGGTGCATTTTAATAAAATTTTCCAAGTAAGTTTTAATTAGTCATTTTAATCTATTTAGAAATATTAAAACGTTTTGGAAAAGTTGCTAATATATCAGCCCATATTTTATAGTTTAATATATTACCCTTTCAAATAATCTATACCAATATCACAAATGTGAAAGTTTGTATGTTTGGATATTGCCACATTATGTGAATTGATAAAGCTACACATTAAGATTAGAAATGGATTAATGAATTTGGATTGATAAAATTTGACACACATTCATTATCTGGATTATATGAAATTATTTTTCTAATTAAATCCAAAAGGAATCACCCGGGTGAAACCACGGGGAGAAGCTAGTGTGACAATTCTCTCATAACATGTATTAAATTTAAAGCAGTTTATAAAGAATATAATAAATAACAACTAAAACAAGATGTCCTAATATTGGAAATATGAAAAGTTTATCATAACACTTAGAGCTGAAATTGGAGTTGATCTATTGATATTCCTTTTTTACTTGTTTACAAATATTCAACATCTTTTCCAAGCCATTCATTTGTTAATAATCTATGAGCTATTAGACTCCCGCATATCTTCGGTTTAACATTTTTCAGAACCTTCCTCGCGATGGCTCTAGTCCGGCGCTGTTGTACGGCTACGGAGGATTTAACATCAACGTGCAGCCCAGCTTCAGCGTCACGCGCCTGGTTTTCATGCAGCACTTCAACGGCGTGGTCGCCATTCCGAACATTCGCGGCGGCGGGTGAGTTAGATCCTTTTAAAAAGAAATAATTTAATTATAGGTTAAATTTTTCTTCCAACAAACCATATATTTGATAATATGTTACATGGTCAAAATAAGGCATGATTTTTAAAATATTTTTAATTTCGAAAATTGTTAAAGAAACTATTATAATGTTTTAACAATTATGTCATGTTACAAATGTATGAGTTAAAATTTATCTGTTGGATATTGTATAAATGTCAGAGGTCGCTGTCTATCATTCGGATATTGAAAGGGCATCGCTTCCAATAGATAATCTGTGAATCGCGCTATCGTTTATTTTTTTCGAGTTCATACGAAAAAAATAAACGATAGCGCACATGAAGAAAGTAGAATGCTAAAGGAATTATTATGGTGGAATAATTAGGAAAAGGAGCCATTTCCACTTTTCCTACGCAGACCAAATAAGAAGATTGCGGGAGGCCATAAAAGAGAAAAGACTAGGCAAACTCCGAGCTGGAATGTTGTTTCAACAAGACAACGCATCGGCTCATAATGCAGCCGTCGCGATGACTGGTATTCTAGAAACGGTATTAGAATTGCTCGAACCACTCACCCTATTCACCGGACCTGGCGCCCTTTTACCTCCTTCCTCAGTTCAAGGCAACAAATCTGATGACGATAGCGAGGTGATAACTGCTATAGAAGTGTATTTTTGGTTATTCAAGACAGTTTTTTTAAAGGGAACTTAAGATTTAGAAAAACTTGTTAGTTAGCTAAAAAATATATAGAGTACAGCAGTCAGACATATATTCAATACATTTAAACTACGAAAAACAAAGGCTAATTTTTACAAATAGTGTCGCAACTTCATAGCAGTTTTTTTAATGTAAATAAATAGTAATTCCTACAATTTTTTTAAATTACTATATTTACTTAAATTTATCATTATTGCCTCACCACAATTATTACGCCGAGTCAAATAACTAGTAGGTTATATTTATTTTCATTACTTTTCGCATCTAGCCGACGGTATTGAAATTATGACAGTTTATATGATGAAACCTATTGGACATATCTGACAATCGATATTATTGCCATGTTGTCAATAGTTCAACCGATTTTTAAGGTCAATCCATAGTCGAACAGTCAGTCGTTGTGGCATCGTGTAATAATATATTATTGAGTTGAAATTTTAAGTATCGGCATGCAGTAACAGATATTTTGATCTTACCCGTTACTCCACATATCTAATTATATAAATTATTGCCATATTAAATAAGAGGGGATTTCGCAGGTACGATCTCTCCCTATCAAAAATAATCAACGTAAAATAAAGTATAGGCTTTTGGAGAATTGGTTTTCGTATTATGTACGCTGGGCCTTATAATTTTTAATCGAGGAAAACGATAGCGCGATCTACGAGCCTAACAGAGACATCTATCGGAGTTTATGCAATATTACACAGCAATAACCAAACAGCGACCTCTACTGTTATTTGACTTATCTATATCGCATATCATTTGTGTCAGTCAACAAAATTATCAGTTTTTAACGCGCTTTTATCAGCTATATTACATATATAATATATTAAATATATTACACATATTGCAATATTACATATATTAAATATATTACATATAATGCAATATTACACAGCAATAACCAAACAGCGACCTCTATCTACTGTTATTTGATTTATCTATATCGCATATCATTTGTGTCAAGACTACAAAATTAACAGTTTTTAACGCGCTTTTATCAGCTTCACCTGTATGCATGTCTCTAACGGAATATTTCTATGCAATTTTTACCAACTAGGTGAAGTCTAACTGATTTGAAAATTTGCACGCGCATCAAGAGCCCGTTTACAAAATTGTAACGCTAGAGTTTAGGTAAAAAACACCCATTTCGTCTATTTACATACGCAAAATCCTAAAAAAAAACTATAGAACACACATGAAACGCAAGCAGTCTCAGGAAGGGTTAAACAATATTGAGGCACTATCATCGTACACACGATGTTTAGAGATTATTGAAGTGTATACTTTCGTTATTTAGTCAGTTAAAGAAATGAAATTTATTAGTCCAATATCAAAATAAAAGTGCAAATAAATTATGTTGTGCTATAAAATAATGTTGTGCAATTAAATGAAGTAAAATGACCAAGTCTATGAGTTGACGTTTTATACTTAATAACTCAACTCCAAACAATAATAATAGTTGGTAATATTTATGAAGTTTATCTTATGACACATGAATTCTATATTATGAATCAGCATTTTAAACAAGCAAAGCAATTGAAATACTTAAAAAGAAAATAAATATGGAAATAATTATTATTAGTATACGCGACCCCATTTCATAAGCGCAGTCCGTTTGAGAATTGCATCAGTCTCACGACTTGATGTATAGATGCAGGTGTCGCCTGCAAAAAGAGCTAAATCTACACCTGGGATACGCGGTATGTCGTTGGTATAGAGAGTGTATAGAGTGGGCCCTAGGATCGAATCTTGGGGCACCCCAGCATGGATGGGACGTGGCGTCGAGCATACTCCTTCTACGCGGTAGCGGAAGGTTCGATCATAAGGAAGTCTCGTATTATGCATACGAGACAGTCGGGCATTCTGAGCTCATACAACTTGTATATGAGCCCGTTATGCCAAACTTTGTCGAATGCTTTTGCAACATCGAGACAGAGCGCTCCTATGTGGTATCTCCTTTGCCTTTTTGCTAATATGTGCTCCGTGATGCTGTGCACTTGATGGCATGAATGTTTGGCTCTGAAGCCAAATTGTTTGTGAATGGGAAGCTCTCGAAATCCATGAAACTTCGTAAGCGGGCTAAGATTTGTCTCTCATAAATTTTCCCAAAGATTTTAAGAGACTAATCGGACGATACGGGTTGGTGGCAGATTTGGAGAGTTTGAGAAACCATATAACCTCTACATTCTTCCACTCTGTAGGAAAGAAGCGTGCGGTTATTGCCGCGTTATATATTACGACCAATAGTTGGATGATGACAGTGGGTAGGAGTTTAGTCACCTTATTGGTGACGCCATCGGAGCCGGGGGCTTTTCGTGGTCGTAATTCTTTCAAAAATGATTTCCTTAACTTCACCCCACGTTACTGGGGAAACCGGATTGCGTAATGGTTCGTTTAGTTTTTTAACTACTGTCGTTCACCGTGCGGAGGTGGTTTAGGTCGACCGGGTGCATTGGGTCTCTGTCGTCCCACGGTTCGTCCCGCAAGGCCGCTATGCGAGTTTTAGACTGATGTTCCCAAAGAACGTAGTTGCCTGCGATTCGATTCGGTTGGGTAGCGTTCGTAGGCTCGGATGGCCGCATTTTTGCGTCTCAATAAGGTAAAACCCCTATAGTTGATGGGAGTGGAGTTCCATCGGGAGTGCTTGCTATTGAAGACTGCCAGAATCGTGGATCCTCCTAGAGACAGGATAGGACGGCTTCAAAATCTGAGCGCAAGATAGTTACGCTTGGTCTACTTGGAAGGTAGACCGAAGCAATGGTTATTCGAGCAGTCATGGCTAACTGACAGACCGAGGCCTCAGAAGTGGGCGTATCCAATGGTATGCACTGCAGGGATCTTTTATAATAAATAAGCGTGCCGCCACCCGGTGCGCCGGCTCGGTAATTTCTAACTATATTATAATTAGGGATTTTCGGATCCCTAACGGCCGTTTTTAGTCCTGTCTCCTGCACCAGCAAAACGTCAATTTGATAGTCATGAAGGAAAATTTCACTTTTGAACACCGCGTTGAAATAAGCAACGTTTAGCGACTGCGGTTTGTCACTATCTTTACGCGCGATAGGTAAATATAACAAAAATAAAATAGTTGAGCAGTTTTACAAGCTATATTACATTTAAATGGTATTGTTGATAAATATTTTTGTTTTACTGATGTAGGCAATTTGCACTCGGACCCTAGTAATAATAAAATATTATTAGGGTCCGAGTGCAAATAAATTAGTTATAAATGTTACGAGAAAAAGGACTGTTTTGTCGATATTTTGTTAACTACACCTAAAATATCGACGAAATTTTTATTAATTTGGTATTGATATTTCTGGTATTAAATATATTTATTTATTGGTTTAATTGTTCGAGTCGAGTCGTTAAAAGGCGGGAATAAAAATTGATGGATCTGTATACGCATATATTGAAATGTAGAACTCGATGAGTTGTACATTAAAACGGGCATCGAAATAGTACTATATAATTTGTGGATGTTAAATCTATATAAAATATAAAAAATGGAAGTTTTATAAAGCTGGCATAAAATAAAATATGCATGACTTTTGGGGATGCCGGATGGCCTAATGATCTTTAATGCTGATCCTACCCTACCCAATAAATCTATTCTATCCAATTTCCCAGGTTCACAACGCACTCGTGAGTCTCCGGGTGTTGGGTGTGTCTTGGGCAATGGGATCACTTACCAGATGAACCGTTTGCCCTTTTGCCTTCTTCTCCATAAAAAAAAACCATGTTTTGGAAGATTTTACTGCTAGTGCCGACCCATGCTGTTTCTCTTCTTATATTTTTTGTAATTATGTTTACATATTTTTGTACAAAGATAATTTTTGGAAACGTAGCTGTTAAGGAAAAAGTTATAATTTCTAACAGTTAAGAAAATATCTTTCACTGATATTTTTGTGAAATATTCTGGACACAAATAAGATAATTTGAATACACATTAACATTAAAGTTTTTTATATAATTTTGATCACATTTATAATAATACTACACGTCATATTGATGGTGTCATATATGAATGTGACAAGACATCCAAAAATGTAATTTTTGAATGTCATTTATAACTCATTCTTGCATGAGAAATATAAAAAACTTTGTGGGCTTCAAATATTAATATTCAATTGATTGTTATTTCTCTTATGATATTTATTTGTTTTGTTTATCACAGAATTACTTGGCAACATTGGTATTCTTTGGGGCGTTGTCGTGTTATGTATTGATATAAAAACCACTATTTTGACAGTTTGCCTACCTTGAGAAAAGGGCACATCAGAATAAATGCGTCCTTTTCTTAAGGTTGTTTCTATTTTTCTCTTGGAAGTGTTTCATTGAATTTGTTTTTTTTTTATTTTTAAATACGAAATTATAGTTTAGCGCGTAAGCTCGCGATTAGATAGCGCTGAGCAGTACTTACAGCTGCTCGTAGCGCATTTAGAAGTGTGCACACAGTACAGTAGTTGCAAGGAGTACGGCTATTCCCAACGTTGCAGCTATTCGTCGTATACGTGTGAATATGCAGTTATTTATATTGGTTATTTCAGGGAGTACGGCGAGCGGTGGCACAACGCCGGGCGGCTGCTGAACAAGCAGAACGTGTTCGACGACTTCCAGGCGGCCGCGCAGTACCTGGTGGCCGAGGGCTACACGCGGGCGGGGCTGGTGACGGCGCAGGGCGGCTCCAACGGGGGCCTGCTGGTGGCCGCGTGCATCAACCAGCGCCCAGACCTCTTCGGCGCCGCCATCGTGCAGGTCGGGTGAGTGCCCGACGCGGTCCTCGCCTTCGGCCTTGCTGTCATGGAGCTAAGTGGCCCATGTCAACGAAGTCCTCCTGGCCGACTTACGATGGCACTTACACGGCGATCAATTTATTCAGAGATAAGCAAATCACGAGATATTATAGTGCACAAGTGAACGTGAATGCCCAAATGGAAGTGAACATTCTGTTCCTTTACTATATTATAGCTCAATGGGATGACCACGACTGATCAGCCCGCATTGACTTTACCAAACAAAGAAACAATTACACAAGGTTATTGTTCCCCACGGTTCAAATCCAGTTCCCATTCATCACCACATGACCTCCGGTTTACAAATTAAGAGCGGATACCCCTAGGCTAGGAATTACGTGAAATTTAATTGTATCGGTTATCAAAGATGTTGGGGCATTTCGTAATACATTATTAAGTACCATTTAATTCATATAATTAAGCAATTATGTATTTATTTGGCAGCGTACTGGACATGCTGCGCTTTCAGAAGTTTACGATTGGTCACGCGTGGGTCTCCGACTACGGCAGCTCCGACAACAAAACGCAGTTTGAGTATTTGCTAAAGTATTCACCGCTGCACAATATACAGCCGCCCGATAACGGTAATTTATTTAGTAATATAATAAATAATATTGTTTAAATCTGCTTAAAAAATCGGTATAAAAACAAAAATTTTCTTTATTTTTATTTTGGAATACATTTTTTAAAACAGTTGCCAGGCAGAGGTGAGTCAAGCGAAAATTGTCGATTGTATAGTGCTCGCCACGGATCTTTATGTTTGTGAAGTTAGTTGCGGAATGAGTATGCGCATTCGTACAGACGCGAAAAAAAATGCCATTGATTTTTAATTTA
>JAOCPS010179110.1:0-14331 GCA_025505425.1 Graphium colonna
CACTCGCAACTCTCCAGATGTTGCGTGTGTCCATGGGCGACGGGATCACTTACCATCAGGTGAACCGTCTGCTCGTTATAATCTTGTTAATGTACATTTCGGGCATATTACAAGACACTGGATTAAAATTTTTGACAAAATGAATAAAAATTAAAAACAATTCCAAATTCACTAGCTCCTCCTGTGAATACTTTAGAACTACTATAAGCTTTACATGACAATTATTTTGTTTCAAACTTCCGAGTCCGCTTGCAAATATCTCATGCAGAATAAAAGGACACAAACTCTGCACAATATCCGCAATTTTGTATTCATATCGCGACCGCCTTTTTGAATACTGATTATATATCAGTCGGACCTTTTCGTTAGAGAAAAGTTAAAAATACTGTTTTAAGGTGCTTCCGTTATACGGCCTGCCAAGTTTCAGGAATACTTAGGGTCAGATAAGAGTAACAATAAAATAATTTCGGTGGAGTTGCATTTCCTACTTAAAAGAAACTTCGGGACAGTATGCTATTTTTTACCATGATCTACCTACCTACCTTCACAATATGTTCGCGTAACGTTTATATAATCTAGACTTCCTTTTCTTTAGTCAGTAATAGTTTTACTTAGTTTAAGTGTTAATTGTATTCACACAGGCACGTGTGCCGTGCCTATAGATAAACAGATTGAAATTGAATGTTAGTAACATTAAGTTAACCATCAGTGCGAGAGATTAAAGCACTAGGCGTTAATCTTGTTCCAGCATGCGAGTCGAATTCGAGACCTTCGATATCTGATCATTGAATTGCTTTTAAAAATGTTTTAAGGCAATAGGTCACCAATGAACGATCGCAACACTTTATAGTTGATGTTCAATTGCTTTTCAAGTGGATTATTTTTACGTTTTAAATCTAATGCCTTTCAATGTTTATGCCAGTAAGTACGAGACATTTTGTTTTCTTTCCAAATTAACAATGAAAATAACAAAAACATATGTTTCGCTGAACGTCACTCTAGTGATTTATAAATTGTAATTTTTCTGTCATTTGCTGTAGTCACAGTAAATAATTTACCACTGCATGATTCTCTCTACTTAAAACATTCAACACATTTTCGAAATCGGTCGTGGTCAATTTTATTTTCGCCGATAAGAAAAGTACCAGTTGGCAACACTCTCATAAATCGTAATTTTTTTTATTCATTAAAAATAAAAAGAAGTATAACAATGGTACATGTCGCGGCTTTTTGCGAAAACTTAACTGACTTATAAATATCTAAAATTAGCTTTGACCTTTATTAAAAACATTAGACTGACATTCGGATATGTCCTTTTTAAGCGTAATACTTTATTTACATGCCTTTTGTTTAATATGTTAGTAATTCTTCAAGTAATTTGAAGATAAAATGATTGTACTATAATTAAATATTATCTTGTACAACCAGTGATACAATGAGACTTCGGACATAATTATATAAGTGTAAATTTTAAACGTGTTTTTTAATCATGTATAACAAATTATTACAGTGCCAGAATTAGGTTATCCACAGCTACGGATTTCTCCATAATTCCTACCTTAAAATAGCCTTCAAAATAATTTCATCGAGTGTAGATAAAATAAAAATATAGATATATGTATAAACACTTTATAAGTTATTGACACAACCATAGATAAAACAAAATGATTTCTTCGTACAGCATCAGTTGAAGGTCTTCTAATCTTTCAGCCTTGAAAACGATATCCGTTGATAAAGACTCCAGAACAGACCAGATCTCGACAAAGTCAAGTTCTTTCTCGTAGTCCACAGAAACATAGCGGCTGATTGTACTCTTAGGACTTGGTTTACGGTGCTATAAACCCGCTGAAATCCAGCCTATTCGGGTGGTTGAAATTTGTCAAGTCCTCATTCAAGACGATTGGTAATGTAATGTGTTTGTAATGGTGTAACTCTTAAAAAGTGCTTGTGGACATGGCTTAAGAGTATGATGGGTTTGTAGTTCTGAAAGTTTTGTCTCCTTTTTGAGATTGTATTGGAGCACAAAAGGTCAAAGCGTACCATTTTATTTATTTTTTAACTCACATGAGTGCGGTAGTTCATCGACCAGGATATGGCGGTCGCACGCATCATGTCTTCTAGGTTGCCCATACGTTCCGTAAATAATTATTTAACTTTCGGTTAAGTTTACTTATAATATCAAAAAATAAATATTAATTGACCAACTAATATTTTTTTGCTTTATGTATAATTTTCCAGTAAAGTTGACTCACTAGTCACCCTGTAAAAAATAAGAATATATGCCAGTCACAAAAATATATTTATAGTATAAGAACATAATTATTTATAAACTTTACATAGTTATTTATTTAAGTTTATATAAACCAAAATAAAATAGAGTAAATAGTCGATCATAAAATAATGTTATTTTACGATGACATTTCGAATAACCTAAGAGCAACACCAGGATATTGGATTTATTTCCCACCAACGCCGGCTACAAAGCACAGACTAACTTATATTGCGACACAATTTAATAAAATGGTGTCACACATTGTGCGCAATTCGATTATGGACACAGAGGCCGAAGGGACGATGAAGATCAACGCACTAGCACATTCAAAATAACATTCCTTCGCCATATGCTTGCGTGTCATACATAATGTTGCTGATTACAAAATTGTATTTGTAGACATGTCATTTCACGAGCTATAGATTTGTTATTAACATATTAAATAAAAAAGTAAGTCAGCTTATTTGTTATTTTTACACGGTATACAATACTCTTTGACTGCAGGACACATAAAACCAAAATACAGTGTTAATCTCCATGTGACGTCATTGGATTTAGCGACAAACTCCCTAAAGCGTCGACATGACATAGCTTTGATTGATTTAGCTTGCCTTCAATTCAATGATAAACTCTTTCTTTTTAATGCCTCCTTTAGTGTCGTTATATAGAGTTTACGCTGTTTAACTCACGTTCGAGTCAGGGATATTTTTCCAAAATGACAGTATTTCAAAAAAAAAATGAATTAAACGGTTTATTCACAGTCGATACGGTCTGAATAGGGACTAGCATCAGAAGAGAGTTAGTTCAGTTATAAATGCACAACAAGAGCACAGACATTTCAATTTCGGGTCTAAAGTTAGTCACCTGAAACTGCTAAATTACTGTCCAGTACACCGCGACTTACAACTATAAATATATTACAAATTTATATAAAACTAATACCACTCTTCCCATTTACTCTGAATTAAGGGGAGGTCGGACTATATTGAAATTTAACATACTTAATGCTTTCGCGGTGTAGACGCTAAGTAAACGGGTTGTACGAAATCATTGTTCTAAATGAATTTATACATCTAAAACCAAAAGCATATAAAATCGATAGTTCTTACAAAAATTAGAGTTTTGTGATTTTTTGGGCGAAGAAAACTAATTAAGATTACGATAAGATTTTATAGTCATAGGTTTATACAAAAGAAGGGCACATACGCTTCAAATATTACTATGTTTATTACTAAACCATAGTAATTGCTTTAGAAAATATCTTATTTCTCATAGGTTTAATGTATTCGTACGTCCGCAATTAGTACGATTATGAAGACATTTAAATTGAAAACCGCAGTGAGCGTCAAATTAGAAGACATAATGAGCGTTTCGCTAAACTAAACAAACCTTCATTTTAATTCACGATGTTTGTTTATTTTACATTGTTGAAGAGTAAATTTGTCATATTTCATGAAGTGGATTCGCAGTTGTACCTACCTAATTTTTATTAAAGTACTTATTTTGGACTCATTGCATCCAACCAAATATGATTTAATTTTTAGAACCGAAATTTCGATCTGCGTAACCTTTAATATCTTTTAAGGTAATAGATTTAAATCAAAAAAATCCCAATAGGAACATAACATTAAATAATGGCGAACCTGGGGACGTACAATGGACGTACGTGAAGGGTTGATGATCACTTGGTACAGATCGGAGAAGAACTCGGAAGAATAAAGTGGCATCACATTCTGGAGTTGTGTGAAGTCTGGAGATAGAGCGAGGACACAATTACTCTAAAATCAGGTCATGTTCTGTACTTCTATTAAGGAGATCAGCCACCCCAGAGTGGCGTTGGGTTTCTGGTCAAGAAGGCCCTCCACGATAACATTACAGAAATCCCCAGTGTGTCGAACAGGGTAGCGTATCACATCATAAAACTTACCGAGAAGAATAGCCTGAAGGTAGTGCAAGTCCCGATAGACCTGCATATAATTGGACGATAAAGTAGTGGCAATGTTGGCGGATATTTTGAATTCCTTACATTCTACCACCAAGGCCCACTAAAACGTTATCATTGGAGACTTTAATGCGAAAGTATACAGAGTTGCGGTTAGTCGATATTAGGCTTTGGTAACAGAAACAGAATAGGGGACAAATTTTTGTCAATTTCCTCAAAAAAGAGCGGCCGATTTGGCAGAAATGGACATGAAAGAGTCCGAATACTATGCCCAAAAAAAAGATCGACTTCATCATAGCGGCCAAGAAGGCCATATATAGACGTGTCTGTGATTAGCAGGTTCAACACTGGAAGTGATTACCGACTTGTAAGAGGCTCTCTGAATATCTCCTTTAAGTTTGAACGTATCCGCTTGGTCAGGTTGACCCTGCTCTAAACAACTGTAGGATCTGGAATGTTTTAATTAAATCTGAGGAATCGACTGGCTACCGTGTAAACCACAAACGACATCGAACAGCAACGTTAGCGAGCAAGGCATTGGAGATGAAGGTACGAAATTCTGCTAGTTACAGCATACAGGAAAGAAGCCCAAGATTTTTTGCGGAATTTAAAACCTATGAAGAAGCGACGCGAAAATCCCGCAATAATTTTTTAACCAATACTCGATAGAAAGATAAATAAAACGGTATACTTGGCCCTATTTTTCTCTAATACAATCTCAAAAAGGAGATAAGACCTCCCTACAAACCCGTCCTACTCTTGAGCCATGTCCACATAGACCGTTTTTTTCATTATTTTTGAAAAACTGTTATTGTCGAAAAACATCCCGAACGTCAGTTAGCTACTTATACGGAGTAAACTCCATATTACGACACTAAAAGGACTGTACATTTTAGGCGTTATAGAGAGTTTTCGTTAATTGGGAAGAGTGTATCATTGTTGGAAGGCAACTTAAACAATCAAAGCTATGTGATGTCGATGCTTTAGAGTTTGTCGTTAAATCGAGTGACGGTACATGGAGTTTACATTGTAATCTGCTAATTTACTGCTTTATTTACTAAGTTAATAACAATCTATAACTATGGATCTTGTAATAACACGTGTACAAATACAGTTATGTTATCAGTAACATGACACGCAAGGACATGGCGAAGGAATGTTATTTGGATTGTGCTAGTGCGTTGATCTTTAATTGTTGAAGATCAACGCAGTAGCACTGCTCTATTTTGTTATAGCTGTCACATCGTTCCTTTGGCCTCTGTGTCCATAATCGAAATGCGCACATTCTGTGACGGCATTTTATTAAATTGCGTCGCAATATAAGTTAATCTGTGCCTCGTAGCCGGCGTGTTGCCTGGAAATAAATCCAATATCCTGATATTGCTCTTAGGTTATTCGAAAAGTTGTCGTAAAATAACGATTATTTACTCTGTTTTATTTGGGTTTATGTAAACTTAAATAAATAACAATGTAAACTTTATGTTCTTTTATTATGAACATATTTTTGTGAGTGGTATACTCGTATATTTTTCTGTATACAGGATAACTGGTGAGTCAATTTTACTCGAGGATTATATATCAGGAAAAAAAATATATTAATTGACCAATGAGTAAACTTAATGGAAAGTTAAATAATTAATTACGGAACGTATGGGCATCCTAGAACACACAAAGCGTGCGCCATCTTCGGGTCGATGAAGTACGCTCATGTGAGTTAGCTGCTGGCATCGTATCCACGCTTCATTTATTTATTAGAAAATTTGCTCCCCTTTAATATCGTTAGTGACTCAATCACCCATTATCAGATATGAATCAAAATTTCAACATATTTTTACAATTTTATATATCTTAATTTCTTTTCCCCTTATAATTAATAACCGTGGTAGGTCAGTGTCCGGGCGCTCGTCTTCAATTCTGTTTACACGAGGCGAACCTGAGTTCGATCCCTGGTGCTGGAACCAATGAAATTGTTGATTTTCTAATTGTAATTTTAAGTGTTGATTGACCAAGTGCTCTACGGTAAAGGACAACTTCTTGAAGATATTTGTGTATCTAAGAAATAATATTTCTAAGATATGTAAAGTCCGCCAATCCGCATTGGGGCCCCGTGGACTATGCCCTATACCCTCTGTTTAGAGGAGGCCTTTGTGCCCAGTAGTAGGACAATTTGAAAACAGCCTGTTACTTTCCTCATCCCCCTTGCCCCATATTTAAGTAGCCTATTACGGCGACGTATAACAAATTTACTGAAGAGTTTTCAGAATAGCAAGCATTGAAATCAGATGAGTAGTTCAGGTCAACATTCTTCTAATTTTTTTTTTACAACAAATTGACGAAACCGACTTGCAACTTCCATGATACTTTATTTTAGTTATTTTGGTTGAAAAAGAAACTAATAAATCATTTTTTTTCAGACAGTTAGGGACGACCTTGAAAATATATCTTTTCATAAAAAAATATAATCAGTTCTTTATTGGCAGAGAAATAAAAAATAAACACGCTCAATTTGAGAACCTCCTCTTTTTTGAAGTCAGTTAAAAGCAATGATTTATATGATTATACATAAAATACGTATAGAAAAACATCCCATCTACCTATTACATACTTGTACTGTATCATGCGTGGGATGGGCATGTAAAAGGTCGGTCCCGGTTGTCAAGAACATCTTTGGCAGTCATTATAGGATGTCAATGCCTTTAAATATCCTGACAACTAATCAATTCCTTGCTTTATTCAGCTTATTCCTTTGGGCTGCGGAGATCAGATGCCAGTCGCTTTGCGTAAAAACCTAAATTCACGTAATATCTGGGTAAATGAGAATTCCGGCCTAATAAAAGCGTGTTAACCGTGCGACGACCTTTAAGCTGTTACACACTAGGGTAGTATCTGATTGATATTCATTCGAAGGAAACATTAGGTCGACTATTGCTGCACGCGACACATTTCGCTGTTACGGAGAATTCTTGGTACAATTCTGACGGTGGACTTTTTTTTATTTATTACCACGAAATGCAGTAAGTATGTCCAGTAGCATAATTCATTTATAACGACCAGTGTTAGGTGTGCTACGGCGATTTGGGTTTATAATAAAATAAAATAAAAAGGCTTCAAATATAAAAATGGACCATAAATAGATATCTATATATATATATAGTCCATTTTTATATTTAGCTTATTGCCAAGCAAGGGTAGGCTTTTGCCCTATACCCGATACATCCATATATGATAGGCCCCTCCCTAGATAACAATCTACGGATGGCCCTATATGGAGTTTACATCGTGTGCAGTTTGGCGAACTTAACATATATTACTATTGCAGATTTTCTCACGATGCTATTTTTTACCTTCAAGTATCCTAAATCAAGAAATAATTGCAATTTTATCAGTGTCAGCACCAGGTTTTGATGACAGGTTCGTCTAAAGAATAAATAATAAGAGACAAGATCCCGGGCACTGAGATAAGAGGAGTATAAACTATCTAATTTCGGTACTTCCCATAGTTGAACCTTCTGTGACCATGTTTATTGAACCATTCTCTTTCCGGTCGACTTGATATCTTGGCTCTGCGAAGAGTCATTGCATCTCTTTGCGTCCTCTACCGTATTGACTACGAGGGGAGTTCCGAGGAATTACTACCTGCTGCTACTTTTGGTCATCGTACAACGCGACAAACCTTGATTGTTGGCAGTCCACAACAGTGCGATTTCACCGATATTTCCTGCCACGCACGAAATTATTGAGGAATGAATTGTCGCCAGCGCTGTTTCCGGTCCGATACGAGTTAGGTACCTTCACAAAACAAGCGTACTCTTATACCAAAGGCTGGCGACGCTCTTGTAACTCTCTGGTGTTGCGGGAGTCCATGGGCGGCGGTGGTTAACATTAGGTGAGCCGGATGCTCGTTTACCTCCTTCTTCTTAAAAATTACTACTTTTATCAAACCCAAAATATATACGGTTCCTGTATATAGTATTATTGCATCAAGTCTTAGATTAAAACAGTATTACATAACCGAAACAAGATTTATTTCTATCACTTTGTCATTTAAAGATCACTCGGACTTTTACAAAATAATAATCTTTTAATAAATGACAAAGTCCAAAGTAACAGACACAAAGAAATATTCCAACCAAATAAATCAACAACCACTGCCTTTTTGGAGTCGGTTTAAAACAAATATAAACATGATTCGGTCTGCCTGTGACACAAGCAAATTAAATTGCACGTCATATCGTTATATTAAATTGTGTTTCTGCATCAGTTGGTCGATCGCGCAGTTCGTCGCGCTGGAAATTAAATAAAATTCAATCTTCCACCGCGTCAACAATGACCTCTGAATATAACATATTGGTATAGTGATGTGCCGAATCGTTAAAAAAGTATATCCGAATACGGATACTTGGTGCTAAGATCCGCGATACGGATACGGATCTTCTCGTTATTACTTTATTAAGCCTACGAAAATGTTACAATTCAACTTATCGCATTATATGATGGCAGATTTAGTATCTTAGAGTTAGGCATGTATTATTTGTATAGCACCCTACTTCGGTATATGTTTTCAACGTAAAGTTGCTAAATATTTTATTTCAAGAAATAAAATAATAAACTGATTGGAATTGAAAAAGGTTCCATTGCTACCCAATTATCTATATGAAGAAGAAAGAAGAAGTTTTAAATATGTATTGAAAATTAATAAGGTAAAATATCCGCAAAGATTCGCAGATTGCATTCGCATGCAACGGATACAGATCTTTCTTGTCCCTCGGATGTCCGCGGATACTGATATGAATCCGGGTATCAGTCACATCACTAATTGGTACACCAAATTTAGTAATCGAAATTGCTTTTAAATTAATATAACACGTAATATTTACATTTACGGTGTTTATGGTAACACTAAATATATAAAATAATATTTTTGGCAAAATTATATGTTTCATAGAAATAAGCAAGAATACAAGAACTATTTTACGGTAAATTGCAAAACGGTCTTCAATCTACATTTATCGTAGAAGTAAACTTTGAAGACAGACAGACGAGAAAAAAGTACTGTACTGATTTATATGGAAATTTAATTTCACTAATATCATGAATCATATTGATCAGTACGAAAATAAAAAAATCGGCCGCTAGAACATAACATTATTGCTGCACTTTTACGGCCGCGCTCGTGGAAGTACCGTCGTACACGAAGTCGGCATACTTATTGGCTTGAAAGATGGCCATTCTTTCCCCTTCTCTTTTCCCTTCTAAATTACTAATATGTTTCCGAAAATCTTAAATAATCAAAAATCTGTTTTATACAATATCCCAGGTTGACATGTACACGCGACTCTCCGGATGTTGTGTGTATCTACAGCCAACAGGATCACTTATCAATGTGTGAACCGTCTGCTCGTTTGGCATCCTTCCCATATGAAATACAAAAACCTTTTAAAAACATATTAGGCACTATACGATAAGGAATAATTTTTTTTAGAGCAGTTTGAAATTATACATTATGTTTCTTTATATGTCAAATAAAGCTAGACCGGTTGAAATGGATCGATTTTTTAAAAATAAATTAAAACATATTTAAGCATATACACTTGTGTTCAAAAGTTTTTCAACTTACTATTACGTATCCCATATTATGTACAAGTCAAATTACATAATATACGTTTCTTTTTATGGAAATGAAGATAAACAGGCAGACGGTGATGGTAAGCGATCCCGTCGCCCATTGACACTCGCAACATTCGGAGAGTTGTTAGTGCGTTGTCAACCTAGGCCATTGGATAGAATAGGTTTATTGGATAGGATTGGGTCGGGATTTGGATGGGATAGAAATAGGAAAAGAAAAAGGTAGACATGGCCATGCCTACCCTTTTCTTTTCCGACTCCTATCTCTTCCAAATCCTTAATCCCGACTCATCCTATCCAATTAACCCATTGTATCCCTTTTCCCACGTTGACAACGCGCTCGCAACTCTCCGGGTGTTGCGTGTGTCCATGGACGACGGGATCACTTACCATCAGGTGAACCGTCTGCTCTTTTGTCTTCCTTTCCATAAAAAAAACGTTAGATGCTTCCTAGAAAAGGCTACGGTAGAGTTGAATGAAGAGACCGTGGTATCGCGGCTACTGTACACTGTCTATTGCAGCCAAAGAGAGGTTACAATGACTTCGTGTGGAAATCCAGCTCGCATTTTTTTTCTGGGGTAATTTAAAGAGTTAATCATTAGTAGAAGACATAAGCTACAAAGAAACAAAGGCATCGTCATCCTGCGTCATTTGAACTCATGGCGCGTAAAGCAACAGCCTACACCGCTAGGCTTGTTTATGGAAAGGAAGACAAACGAGCAGACGTTTCACCTGGTGTTAAGTGATCCCGTCGCCTATAGACACACTCAATATCCAGGGAGTCGCTAGTACGTTGTCAATTAGGAAATTGGAGAGAGTAGGTTTATTGGATGGGATGAGGTCGGGATAAATGATTTGGAGGTGCAAGGAAGAAGAAGAAAAAGGTAGGAGTTAATTATGTTAATTTTATAAAGGGCGGTGGTACTTTCCCGGGCAAACATGGCCGTAGATGTGCAGCAAAACGCTGTGAAAAGATGTTATACTAAAGAGGCAATGATATTACTAAACGTGACATCATGTATTTAAATTTTAAAAATTGTTTTTATGGCTGCCGTATACAGAACCCGACGATACGTCAGTGCTGATGACATTAACTGTCAGATACTAAACATGGCGCCTAAAATTGCAATCTGTTGTGCTTGTAAGCGTTCGTTTACGTCGCCATTATGCATTTTATTGCGCGTCGGCTAAAGCAATTTTGGCGTTTTCATAAAAACTTTTTATGTTTACTGCGCGGCCCTTGGTCCGGGTAAGTGGTGCCACAACAAATTACAATTTGTACAAGGGACTAATGTTTATTTTGCGAGGCTTTGCGAGCCAAAAGTCATAAGCTTTGTGTCCGGGAGAATTTATTGTTCCAGGTATTTCCATTTGAAAATTGCTACGCATTACCCGAAACATAACATTTGTGTAAGCTCTTGATTTTCCAACAGACGATTCAAAAATGGAAGTTTAATCTTTTATCGGTTGGCGCAGTTGCGAATATCTTTTCTGGGTCGTGGGTTCGATTGCCATCTGGTACTTTGGTATTTGTATGACTTATAGATAATTGTGTCATATCTGGATGTTTGACCATGTTTTATATATGTTTGGAAATTGTCCTTGTAAGCAAAAGACAGATCTAATCATAAGGGCACAGTTTAACAAAATATGGATATTGTGGGTCAGTGACTTATTTATGAAAAAGTCATGCAAGTGGTTTATTTTTTTTAAAACTCTATAAAGTATATAACTCCTCTAAAGGGTAAATAGGGCTTGATAACTGATAACTAACTTTTTATAACTACAAGGAAATTCAAGACTGAATTAAAAATTACGAAAACCGACTTCAAATTCCCCAAAAGTGTAGTTTCACCACAAACACATATTCTCGGTTATTTTGATTTCAAAAACAAATTACTGATCCAATTTTTATAAAAAACAGTGTACTCTATTAGATAAAAAATGTTTTTTTCAAATAAGTTTATAAGTTACGCAAATACGTGCGAACATTACTATTTTTTCATTTTATTTAAAAAACAGACGAATCAACCGATTGTTTAGAAAACTATTTAAGATGCTTTATGAAACTATTTATGAACAATGCTCTATAACATGAAAAAAATAATATAAAAAGTATTTTTGAAGGTGGTTCAAAATGACGGAGTTTGAATTTTTTATTTTGATTTATAAGAAAAACTAAACAGATTTTTCTGTAAATTTTATGAGACCATTCCGAAAGAATATCCTATAGGTGAAAAAAGAATTTCATAAATAATAATAATAATAATAATTTATTTATTTCTCACCACAATATAGTAGGATTCACATTAATTAATTACATAATATACAAAGTTATACATTGTGGGAGACTGGTGCCTAAGCTAAGCTGGACGCTTGTATTTCAGGACACCAGGTCTCCACCCCTCAGATAATAGTTACATTTCATATTATGTTTTAGGGATTTACATTATTGTGACAGAATTATAATTAGATAAGGTTGTGTTAGTACGGTTAGTAAATATGTTTATATGAGGTGATGTGTGTGTACGTATGTGGATGTGTGAGTGAGAGGGAAAGAGAAAGAGAGTGTGGAGGAAGTGTGTAAGAGTATTGCTTATAACTGTATGAATGTAAAACCAGAAAATTAAAATATACATAGTAATTATATTATATATTTACATATACATATACACATATACACACACATATATATATATATATATATATATATACATATACATATATATATATATTTAAAAATAATGCTTTCAATAAATGTAAACACTCAACACAAAAACTGAAACGTGAATTATCGCAAATCCTTTTTGATGTAGATTTACATTCCTACTGAGTAAGGGATAACCTTAAACCACTTTAATGAATTATTTATAACTTCAATGTGTCACTTCACGCTGAGTCAGTGATAGATTAGGATCTGAATAAATCAGCTGTTCCTTTCGTATAAAAATGTATATGTTGGTCCCATCCATCCATTATAAGTCTATATGACGGAATTTAACCAATCTTTTATTACTTAAAACTATTATAATAATAATCGTTTGTAATATAGTGAAATCTATACTCAGATGCTAAATTATTGATGGATTACAATCTGAATGTGTCATCTGTTTCTTTGCCAAAACAAATATATATTTTTGTATATTATTGTACACGACCGTATTTAACCTCAATATTTGTGTTGCTTAAAGCTATTACAATTATAACCATTTATTACCTGTTACAAGTAAAAACATTTCTATGAACTTAATAAAAATTAAATAAAATCTATGCTATACAAGTTTATTTTTACGGAAGATTACAAAAACCGACTTCAAACGCCTTAATATGTTTCAAAAGTGTAGTTCTCCGTTATTTTGATTTCAAAAACAAACTACTAATCCGATTTTTATAATGTGGGGCCATTTTGGTTCCCTTTCAGCTAAGATATGAAATTTCAAAATCAGATTATGAATTTTGTTATTTTAATTTTAAATAAACCACTTAACCGATTTACTGAAAATTTTAGGAGACCATTTCGGAAGAATATTATGTCCAATAAAAAAATAAAAATCGGTCCATAAATTAGAAGCGGAGATACGCGCGAACATACGAAAAAAGAAAATATAGAAACATTCGAACTGAGAACCTTTTTCCTTTTTTGAAGTCGGTTTTAAAATAGAACAATAAAATACTAGGTTATTTTATTATGCATGATAATATTTTGCAAATCAGTTATTATATCAAACACTAAAAGAAAGATGTGTGTATATAAATGTGTTCGTACTAAAATCTGAAACATTTCCAGGTGTTTTTAGTAAATTGACCCGTGTTGTAGTTCTCTAGTCATAACAGTATTATGATCGACGTATACTACAACGTTTAAACATCTATAAACGATACCATTATACTGACATTTAAGAATCCGGAGTGCCACTGACCCGTGTTCAAGAAACATTACTTGATCTCGAGTTCGAAATCGGTTTGAATAAATCGAGAACTTTTAAAACGTTTCATAAGTATAAAAGCTATTATTACGTTTTTTAAGGTTAATTGAAGAAAAGTTTATGAGACCGAAAACTTATATTTTGCAATAAAAAAAGAAGCTTCGTAATCAGTTTCTAATTGCTGTAGAAATCAGAACACACATAAAGAGATACATACACTCGAAAGTCGGTAAAAAAATACTTGTTTTAATATATTTGTTTTTTACATGGACAAGAACAATGTGATGTTATAAAAATTCTAAAAACCGTATTCTGAACTGTTGATAACGATGTTAATAAAAGCTAAGATTTAAAAAATAAAAGCTAGGATTTTTATCAAATATCTCATTTAAATTTTTTAAAGGAACTAGGTATGATTGTTTCCCATAATCTTGAAGACTCTGATATCGTTAGCTGTACGAGGGTTGCGAAGTTTAATAAAGAAAGCAATAGGTGGTAGAGCATAACACCCTTTCACAGCTTTTGCTGCACTTTTACGGCCACGCTCGTCCGGGGAAGTACCACCG
>JAOCPS010179330.1:0-14328 GCA_025505425.1 Graphium colonna
TATTTGGGATCTAGTAATTTATCGGAGTATTTGGGATCTAGTAATTTATCGGAGTATTTGGGATCTAGTAATTTATCAGAGTATTTGGGGTCCTGTAATATATCTGAGTATTTGGGATCTAGTAATTTATCGGAGTATTTGGGGTCCTGTAATATATCGGAGTATTTGGGATCTAGTAATTTATCGGAGTATTCGGGGTCCTGTAATTTATCGGAGTATTTTGGATCTAGTAACTTTTCGGAGTATTTGAGGTCCAGTGACTTCAGTAAACATTGCCACACTTGTGGCAATGTTCCCTTTATAAATATTTCCACAACTGTGCTAAGCTCGATGGATAACAATTTTTAACTTTTTTATTAAGTTTATCTCATATTATTTTTTTAAGAGCGAGTTTTGGCGATTGTGATTGTAATTTAAAAATTTTCACAATTTCGATGAATGTTGTGGTCGTTATTTTCCCGGAAGACAAAATTTCAACCAATCAGATTTATTCTAGAAGATATCACATTTTCCTGGAGTATTTAGTTTTCCATGAATTTTAATGAAATGGCCGGGCTTATCGATTTCAAAGCATCCTCAAACCATTACACTACTACCACCATGCTGAACAGTCTGCCAGTACAGACTCCTGACTTCCGTCAATAGGACTTTTTTTCAGTCGTCTACTGTTCAGAGTTTATGTGTTAACTATTAGTCATAAGAAAAATAGATTGGTGTGGGTCATAGCACATAAAAACTGTGGTATAATGTTTAAAGGTTGAGCGCCGATACTACCTCGTCTTCCATTATTTACGAAAGTTGGGACATATAGATGTCTTACAACAAGCAGTGCAAGCGATCCTTGCAGCAATAATCTCCCCCTTCGAGCAAAGATGTATATTGAGATATGGCCGTGACCGCAGGTGTTCCTGCAGCACCTGCAGGCGCTGTCGTCGCGCGCGTCGTTCGGCGCGCTGTGGGCGCGCGTGCTGCGCGTGCAGCGCTCGCTGCTGGGCGCGCCGCAGGAGCCGCTCAGGGAGGCGGCGCTCGAGTCGCTCAAGAACGCCCTGCTCGTCATGCACTCCGTGCGGGTGCGTGTCGGTGCCAACTGTCTCTTCCCAAATTATATTTACCTACTTTCTATATACAAAACATGACAAAAGAGCAGACGGTGATTTTTACACACCTTTTGCTGCACTTCTACGGCCACGCTCACGCGGAGAAGTACCACCACCCTTTAAAAAGTCGGGATAAAATAAAGTCGGTATAAAATGCTGAAGTTCGGAGTTGCCGAATGGCCCGGATATCTACCCTTTTCAATTCCCCCACAAATCCTAAATCCTTACCCCATCCTGTCCTACAAACCTATTCTATCTGGTTTCCTAGATTTGTAACGCACTCGTGACTTTCCGGATGTTGCAGACACTGTTGAAGACGAGATCGCTCACCATTAGGTGAACCGTCTACTCATTTTACTTCCTTTCTATAAAAATACCTAATGTTAAGTGATCCCTTCGCCCATAGACAAAAAACATCCGAAGAGTTACGTGTGCATAGTCAACCGGGCAAGTTGGATAGAACAAGTTTATTGGATAGGGCGAATCGAGAGCGTATTAAAAATTTGGATGGGAAATAAGTGGAAAAAGAAGAGGAAAGGAATGGTCATCCGGCAACCCAGAAAGTCATACATACTTTATTTTGTACCGACTTTGTGTAGACCAAGATGCACGAAGATCTATGAAGGGATATTATACTCTACCACTTCAATAACAAACAGATTATTTGCAAATTCAAGCGAAGTGTGTCTAGTTCTTTACAAGGCGCTTTTACCTTGCTTTATCTATTTATTTAATCTTGCTATGTAAACCGATCCAGGATTTCAATCGAACGGAATAAAAGGGAGTTACCAAAAAGCTTAAATAAGAAGTAATTCGGTGTTAAAATAGCACTTTGTACTCAAAAATTAAAAAAATATATAAATTGTATCATTCCTTTTGATATATATTTAAAATATTATTCTATTACAGTCTTATCCCTTTCCTAACATTCGAACATAACCCGACTTTTTAGCTTCTTAACCAATTATTATCATAAAATTATATACATATATGCGATATCAAGACAAACAGAAAATCTTACATAATAGCAGATAATAAAAGTAGCAGAAAATTACTTCTTAACAATCATCCCATCCTACAATAATTACAACAATCTACAATTATGAAGCCAAATATACAAAAAAAAAACATCTTTTCACAGCTTTTGATGCACTTATCGTGCTCGCCCGGGAAAGCACCACCGCCCTACATAAAGTCGACATAGAATAAAATATGTGTAATTTTCTGGGTTGCCGGATGACCATTCCTGACCTCTTCTTTTCCCACTCCTCTCCCCTCCATCTCCTGTTGTGTGTCCATGGGCATCGGGAGCACGTAACATCAAATGAACCGTCTGCTAGTTTGTCAATCTTTCCCTAAAAAAGAATACAAAAAAAGACACCAGAGAAAAGAGGACGGATTGTGGAAAGAAATACAATTTTCTTAGTAGTATTTTGTGGTACATTTAAGCGGTGAAACTGCCGGTAAAATCCAGCAAAATATTAGAACTCCGAATGAATTTCAAAAGCCGTTTTTAATTTCATCTTTGAATATCCTTTTCCGAATTGAACATTTCAGATATTCAACACCGGTGATAACTACAACGACCTGTGGTACATCACTTGGGAGATCATCGGGGAATTTCTGCCAAATCTGAAAGAGGAACTGTTTCCCGGAGGTATAGTTTAAAACATTTTATAGTATAAAAGTACAGTAAAAGGCATACAGTGTCGACTCTTTATAACGACACTAAAGGGATTGTACATTTTATGGCGTTATAGAAAGTTGTCGCTAGATGGAAAGAGTGTATATTTGTATGGAAGACAAGCTAAACCAATCGAAGCCATGTGATATCGACGTTTTAGGGAGTTTGTCGTTAAATCGGATGGCGTTACGCGAAGCTTACACTGTATTTACAGTTAACGTGGGCTAAAACTAACTACTAAGCTCTAGTTGTTTGCGAAATTAGTATATATATCTTCACGCTTGAACTGATACGTCATTTTCTCTAAAAAAATTAATACCTAATTCTTGTCTTTAAGGTTTCAATGACATCAATATCTTTTCAAATACAGTGTAAACTCTATATAACGACACTTAAGGGACTGTATATTTTATGGCGTTATAGAGAGTTGTAGTTAAATAAAAAGAGTTTACCATTGCATGGAAAGAGTGTATCAAGCCAAACCAATCAAAGCCATGTGAAGTCGACGCTTTAAGGAGTTTGTTGTTAAATCGAGTGACGTTACATGGAGTTTACTCTGTATTTACAGTATAATTCCCCAATGACCCTTCCGCCGTAACTTTAATATTATCAGCCTGATAAAGTGACAGCTTGACAATAATTAAATTTTATTAATAGGTCTTAATTAAAAAAATAAATAAATATAACACATATCTTTTAAATATTCTCCATTATTAAGAGATGCAAAGCATTCAGAAAAAGGACTTTTTTAAAAAATACAAGGGATTTTTTAAAAAGTCGTTTACCTGAATCCAGTTTCACCAGGATCAATTATTTCAGTGGCAGATGTCATTATTGGTTGATCGTATTACAAGTATACATGTACAGATTAACAGGTGATTCACCTTCGATACTTTAACACACAAAATATTTGGGGATCATATATGAAGAATAAAAATTAATAATGATTTACCACTGAGTAAACAATCTAAAGTTGACAAAATTATTACGTAATTCATGTTCACTTTAGCGGACACAGAGTGACGGAGTGGCGGGGAGATCGGTGACCTGCAGCGTGCTCAGCCGTCTAGGCACCGCGCTGTACCGCCACACTTCATTCGTTTATTGAAAAATTTCACCTAAAACTATGCTGATAATTTTATTACATAAATATGATGACAATCGAATACCGAGTGCTCTTATTTAATATCTTAAATGACTTACCCATCACCGGTATAATTTACTGTATACTGTAGAATAAATATAAGTAATTGAGTACCGATTGGCGCAGTTGCTAAGCTTTTGGTTTGGCATCGCTGGTAATGCGTTCGATTCCTAAAAATATTTGAATGGTCTACAGATCGGATCTGAGCGTTTATGCGTGTGATATTAATGTTTGTAAATCGCGATTGCAGTACAAGTGATCGAGTTTACGTTTATGTGTTTCAAACAAAAACATGAGGCATAATTTCGTTATGGGCACGTAAATATAAAATAGTGAATATGTAATAAATAATGATGGGCTATATACAGGATGTGTTAGATGTGGGGATCAGTATAAAAAATAAATATAATATTAAAAGTAAATATTAGTTGACCACTGAGTAAAGTTATTCGAAAGTTGAGTAATTATTTACGAAAGCCATGGGCATTCTAGCGGACACGGCGCGCGCGATTTCATTTTCGGGTCAATGAACTACGCCAGCTGGCCATTTGTTAATGGTACTATTGTAATGGTACATCGATCTATTTAACCTTATATTGGAAGCTTTTGATCGACGTTTAAAAAGGATGAAGTTCTCAGTGCGAATGTTTCTGTTTTTTTTTGTATGTTCGCGTGTAACTCCGTCATTTGTGAACCGATTGTAAAATTATTTTTTTTATTTTGAACGATATACTTCCGGAATGGTCCCGTCAAGTTCTAATAAAAATCGGTTCTGTAGTTCGTCTTTTAAATAAAAATGACTAATAAATGTTACTCGGAAGTACAGTTTTAGGGCGTTTGAAGTCTATTTTTTTTGTAATTTTCTTTGAGAATAATCTTTACTATTATAATTTTACAACACAAATTTATCAATGTATTATTTCCAGTGAACGACAACACGCGGCCCGTGGCGAGCCTGCCCAGTCACATGCAGTCACATGTCCCATCCAATCTCCCCACTTTAATACCCGTTCCCCCCAATACCACTCCCACAATCGTCCCCCCACAAAACCCAAAACCTAATCCCACCCAATCCCCAATCATAAAACCCAACCAACCCACTCCTACCCAATCCCAAAACATACTAGTAGCTTCCATGGCTAACACTCCTGTTAATTTCCAAACACCGCTTACTTCTCCCACTCCGATAAGTGCCATGCAAAATAGCGAGACGGTCCCCGGTTCAAATCCCACACCGGTCAGCGGGATGGTGCCTATAAGGAATCCGCTGTATGATCAACCGGGTTTGACTTCTTCCGTGCTCCTACAGCCTTTAAATGAGGTAAGGTCGATTAACACTAATATATTAAAACTTAAAAGATTTTATTTTGTCATTTGCTTAAATGTGCAAATCTCTTAAATCTCTAATTTAATTGGAAAATGTTACATATTGTATGATTACTATGACAGTTATTTGCTAGCGCCATCTAGATGTAATCCAGTGAAATAATTGTTACCATACAAATATTTAGAATTTTCTAAATATTGAGACCCCTCAAGGCGCGTCCGGGACATGTTTTAATAATTATTTAAACCAATCAACTATTAATATAAGGATATTCTCATACTGATTGTTAAAACAGTATGGACGTGTACCAAGAGATGGCGTTGTTCTAAACTAGAATAAAAACAATGATTAATTTTAGTGCAAAGAAACTATTACGCTGTCGGTTATGATGAAGATTATTACTTCATCGTATAACCATCACTCATCATTCTTATATATTTTTTGGTAAGTTTAGACGTAATAATGAAAGTCATAATTTTCCTATACTATCATTTCAGATATTCTCAACACCAATAGGCATATCTATACAAACACAGCCGCCCGTGTTATACCCGAGAGCGGCCGATACAACACAGGACATACCACCACCGAATCAGAACCAAAACGAGCCTAAACAAGAAATAGAACCAACAATACAAGATATAAAAGAAAGCATAATTAAAGACACGCAACAAAGTGAATTGTACGCCGAATATCTTTCTAACCCTTACAATGAAGCTAAAGAAGTCTCACCAAAAGAGGCAACAATATACGACCCTGAGGAAAAGCGACCCGGCTTGAAGGACCAAACCGATCCGGAATCGCTGGAAATCCACCCGCTGATACCTCAAAAGTCTTTTAGTGCAAATGCCACCCCTATGCACACTAGGAATAAAGCTCAATTCGGCTCTAGCGAAAATGTTAGGCAAGATTCCAGTATATTTAACTTTGCCAGTTACTTCGGGGGAACGAACGACCTAATCATTCCTGGTTCGGAAGTTTTTGATACATTAATGTCGACGCAAGAGGGATAGCTGTGGTCGGATCGAGATATTGGCACCTGGCTTTGAGTAAGATTTAAGATACGTTTACGTTACACAAAAATTTGCCAATAGCAAACTCTTCGTTACTATTGCGTTTTAAGAAAGCAACGTGATTGGCTAATTTCCTTTTCATATTATGATTTACTGGTTTTTGCTTTACTGCAAGTGTACCTTAATTATCTTATAATCGTTATCAATTTAATTATACAATAATGGAATGTTTAGGCGTTTTAAAACATAGACTATTTAAAAGGAACTGCATAAAGATAAAGTAAATTCAATAAATATTACAATACTAACTGAATTTACTACATAACATCAAAAATAAAACCTTAACTATGATATATGGATAATAGGAATGAGAAAAAATTAATAAGATTGTGGTGCGAGTGAGAGGGTGACTCTTGAAACCTATCTCTTGCTTACCATAGTTTTTGTGATAACTATATATAAATTCATTTTTTGTTTGAATATAATTTAGTTTTCAAATGGCTTTTATTTATAAATAAATGGTTAATATTTCAGAATTCAAAGCGATGGTTATCAATTTCATAGCAACATTTTAAAGTTTTCCATCTAGAGTGGTAATTTTTTACAGAATAACATTATGCCAATGACATGTATGTACTATTAGCTCCATTGTTAAAAATGTTAAAATACAAGTCTTTATAGCATAAAAATGTATCACTATACCTGTTTTTAGAATAGTAATGTATTTTTACCTATAACTCAACGTCTAGTTTTTGTCAAACTGCCATGAATAAATATGACGTATCATATGGCTACATCATAAATATGGAATATTGTCGACGGTCTATTTTTATCTGTATATATTTTGTTTTTATTGCAATCTGTTGACGAGTAAAAAGTAATTTTATTTTTTCATGTCTTCCGAGTACTGAAAAATATTGCTGTTAAACTTTTTTATTATCTATTTTATTATGTCAACTTCAGGTATCAAAATTGTGTTGCCACATTTGTTATTATTACAACTGTTATGCTAGCCCAATAATTCAATGCAAAATATTTATTTTATCTGTTAATATTATAGTATATCGAAACAGTATTTTGTGTATATGTTATATAGCCTTAAAACTACGAAATACTGTCTTTTTTAAATTTCGGTGGCCCGAATGTGGCCTCTTTGTTTATGTAAATATGCAAAAAAATCAAGCAAACTTTAATATTAATTTAAAACATGCTAGAAACAAATTTATAATATTAATGAATGTTTTATTTTAAAAAGGGGAGGTAACGGGTTTTTAAAAAATTAACTGCCATATACATCAAAACTTAATGAATTTCTTTTTGTATGTGTTGGTCTAACAAATTCTATCTTATATTATATTCATTTGTGTCTGTCTTTGTTTGTTTTAAAAAAACTTATGGCCTATTTATTGGATAGTGATCAAGATGAATGTGAACCATAATACTATAGGATACTACATAAATTACATATATTAATACTGGTTTTGCATATAGAAAAGTTTTTGTATATTATTCTTACTATGTACTTTTGTTTCCTTTGCTACATTCCAAGACTTATCTAATCTTGTAGTGGACTTTCAGAAATATATAGTAATAATTTATTGTTTCAACTATGTCTTTAAAATAATTGTCTTTTTTTTATCTGTAACTAGGTCACATATAGTGAAATAATTCAGGGTTAGTAGAGGAGTGAAGAAATTGTAAATTGTGTAATTACCATTCAATGTTTCACTTTTTGTATAGAGAGTTATATATACCTACTTATCGGTGTAATATATGTTTAGATGTCTATTAATAAAACATATTCAAATAATAATAGTATTTTATTTAAATGACAACTATCCCATCATCTTAAACATTTTATATCCAGGTTGGAAATAAAGAGATCGCTAGGAATCACCATTTGATTATAAAATTTAATGTTTTTTTTAATTACTTGGGAATTTGTTGACTGCATTCATTATCATTATTTGTTCTTTTGTATTATCTTACTAAATCTTTATAATCCTTCTCGTCAAGTATTAATTAAGTTCGGAGGTAAAATAAAAGGCTTGTGTATAAAAAAATCAACAGTATATTATCTTTACTATATATAAAATTTACACTATTTACATATATTTGTACAAAAATATCGAGAGCGCCTTCACAGAAGGCATTATAGGAGGCACTTGAGTTCATTCACAGTTACAGTCTTTTTAAACCCTGGACACGTGTAGAGGGCGCTTATAGTACGGGTGCTGGGGGCGCAGGAGGGGAGGGGCGCAGCAAGGGGCCTTTCTGGGGGGACAGAGAGCCTTCCTCCACACTACGGCGGACTTCTTCGACCAGGCCCAAGCAGCCGCTGCGATACCGCACGACAGCCACAAACACACAGATAATGCACTCGAGCTCGCGTTCTCAACGCTACCGACTTCGAGTACTAGTCCTAAGGTAGTCCGCTGTTTCCTCGCCTCGAGGATCTTCGAGCCGGTCGCCAAGGCAGCTAATAAGAGATATAGCAGTCCACCGGCGCCCGCTCGTATTGCCAGCCTGCCCACTCGCCTGGCGCCTCTAGAATCCAACGCCCGTCTCACGCGCATGATGCCCGGACAGGCTCCCACCGCCAACGCCACCGCAGTGACCAATAACGCGCCCCTTGGCACGCCCACCAGAGCCGCCGCCGCCGCGTCGGACACTGCGCAAGTGCCGGTCAACTCGTCCGCCGTGACCCTTCGCAAGGCGAGCGCGGCCGCTGTCCAGGCGCCCGCCCACCCCCACGCCACCGCGTGCAGATAAGCCGCGGCCCTCTCCAACGCCTCTGTGGACCACTCGCTCGCCGCCGTCAAGTACCAGGCGACGCAGGCGTTCGCGAACCACGCGTCCGCCGCCAAAGTAAAGTAGTACGTCAGCGAGAAGAAAGCGACGCACGTCGGTGACGCCAACCCATCTACGGCCAATGTTGCGCCGGAGCAGGACACCGCTCTCGCGCCCATCCACGACCTGGTGACATGGGCCATGGCGACAAGAGCGTGGCAAGCCGCCATCCATACCACCGGTCGTTCAGGATAGCGGTACCTCGATGGCTCCGCGCAGAACGTCAGCAAAGCGAACGATGTGCAAAGTAAAGAGAGCCAGGCGATAGTGCTCATCCATATTTCGGCGTTTCTCTTCTCTTGCTGCGTATAACGGGCGTGTTGTCCGCACGCGGGCCAGCATTCTCCTGTTGGGGCCCTCGTGTATGCCGGTGGGCAGCCGTTCTCTCGATCGTGGTCATGGAACGGCCACCGCGGAGGAGGCTGGGGCTCCGGCTCCAATTCACTCGCGTTCGGCGGACGCATACATAGTCTTCTCACCGCTCTCAACGGAAATGCATTGCAGTCTAGTACAGTCGGCGCTAGCAGCTCCAACTCCTTCTTGCAGTCCGTGCTGACGGTCTCGCAGAGGGCGCGACAGGCGCTCACGGAGCCCGACACCTGCTCCGAGCAGAGAGGCGCGAACGCAGAGCAGAGCAGGAAACGCGCGTGCATCGAGCACTCGCTCGAGATGACACTCGAGAATTTCTCCATCTGTAACAAAGACAAACTTCGTTCAGAAAACTATCAAAGACAAATTGCTAGCATATTATTTTCACGTATATAATAACAGATCTTATCAGGTATTAAATATAGAATTTCACTTTTTATGTATTCATATCGTGGTTTATTTACATGTAATTTCGAAGGCAGAATCAAATTATTACGTATGAGCTAAAGATCTAAAGCTCCCTACCATGCTCAGAACACCTGTGATATAACAGCATGAAGGCAATTGAATAGTCGGTACGACATCGACAATAGCGTCCCGGTTTATCAATCCCGCTCATTATGGCGATCGCAAAGGGTCGTTCCGCCGCCAAGGCGCAAAAAGCCGGCGCGAATTACAGGTTGGCTGGAGGCAAGGTCGCCGGGCTTTTTCCCGCCCCCGGCGACGGATGGCGACTGAACGCCCTAAGGCGCTATTCACACTAGGCGGCATACACAGTTCCGAAAACAAGCTTCACTTATGCTTGACTATATTATACTACAAATTACACGAGTTACGCCGTTTAAACATTCAAACCGAGGCTTTGTTTTTATTATTATTATTATTATATGATAATATGCACGCATATCATAAGTGCCGTGGTAGCTCAGTGTCCGGGCGCTCGCTTTTAATTCTGTTTCTCAACTCGAAGCGAACCTGAGTTCTATCCTCGGTACCGGCACCAATAAAATTGTCAATTTTATAATTGAAATTTTAAGTGTTGATATACCACGCGCTATGCGGTGAAGGAAAACATCGTAAGGAAGCCTGCATATCTAAAAAAGAATCATTCTGAAATATGTGAAGTTTCGGCCCGGCTATTCAGTGGAACAATATAAAAATAGGCTGTTAGTTTACTTAACTTAAGGCACGCATGTCGACATGCGTGAGTTAACAAACGGGAAAGGGAATATCACTACATGCGGTAATTAATATGTTGATTCTCATCACGAACGCCATTAATTGTTTATTAATCGGTTACTGGGGGCAATGACAAACGCATACAAACAAAGGTGCAACAAATACAAAAGTATAAACATAAAGCAAAACCACTAATATTTAACATACAAATCTTCGGCTACGCACCAATCGACTATATGTCCTCTATCAAAGACTTAAAGTCTAAAATACCGCACACCTGAGATTGTGAACACACCTTTATACTCCGCTTAGAACTTTAGTTTTTTCTTAGCTAAAACGGTTGTTGCCTGGCTTAGTGGCTGTAATTAATATAAGCAGCGAGCATCGTAATTATTTAGCAATTGCGCCTTCGCTGTTTTTAATTACCACATTTTTTCGTACACTCGAACAGTATTGATTGCAGATAGGCAGGGCAATCGACTTAATTTATAGACTTGCCGGCCATACGCACGGACGTCGGATAACTCTTTTGGTCGACGGAATCCATATACATATACAAGAACACAAGGAATCGTTAGTCTGTACGTAACGACTTTTAATGCGATTCTTTATTGCTCGATTAAAATAACGCAATAACGATTGGCGGCGGATTGGAACTTGTTTGCGGCAAATAAAACGTTTTTTTTTGTTCCCGAAGACAAAGTACGATAGTTTGTTTTTTCGTTCCGTATTATTTTGATCGCTTTTTTTAATTTGGTTGGTGGTTTGCGATTTATTCCGATGTTTAAAAGTGAAACATTTATTAGCTTTACAGATATTAATTCGTTGTTGTATCTCAAAATGGTTTTCGGGAATAAAAAAGCTACTTCATTATAAGGTCTTCATAAATTTCTCCAAATAATGTAAATTTATTAAAAAACATATTTAAACAAAGGACAATGCCCAAAAGTGGTACCAAAAATTCTCGTGGACCAAGATAGAAATTATATAGTAATTATTTTCATAATTTCTTATGATATCACACTCCATAGATTCGATTTTTAACAAGGGAGATTAATTTAAAGTATAAAAGTATGAATTTTGCTTTACCTACATGACGTTTGCGCAATCTGTCAGTGATGTAGAATGCAATAGAAGCTATTTTTCGTATTTATCAAATATCTCCAAAACCAGACGTTTTTTTTAAAGAAAATAACTTTTGTAGTAGTTAATATAATCAGTCTAGCCTCCAAAGAACTTGATGCAACTAGGTACAGTTTGCCGTATAGAAATCCTTTAGATCATTGGTAACAAAACAATAAATGCTTAACATATAACACAAAAAAAAAAGATTAAAACACATGAAAAGTTTCCCTTTCAAAAGACGATGTACGAATTTCATTAAATATTCAAAAGATTATTATGTATTGTAACTACAACTGCTACATGTTTTTAAATATTTAATTATTAAAATTTTGTACCACCTAATTTTAAGATCTTGTATATATGTAATATGTTTTGCTATTCTGTATTCAATGCCATATGTCTATTATCACAGAAAATAACGAAACAATTCCAACGCCTTAGAAAATAAATTTTGATTTTAAAATTAAACTACAAAGCAGATTTTAATGTATATTGTATGCGACCGCCTTCTAACTATATACCCTTTAAAATAAAAAAAAATGAAGACCGATTCATGACTTGCAGAGGAATCCGCTAACACATACAAAAAAAAAATAAAAAGACAGCATAATTTAGAACCCCGTACTTTTTGAAGTCGATTAAAATATAAGAGAAAAAATTATAATAAACCACACAATCTTAATTATATTCTTTCGAAAATAAAACAATTTTGGAAATCGTTTCGAACTTGTGGAGATATCCAGTCACATACAAAAAAAAGCCGAATTGACAGCCTTTTTTGAAGTCGGTTAAAAAGAGGAAGGAAATATTAATTGTCACGTCTCCATTCAACTTGTAATTGAAACTCCTACGCACCGACATACAATGTTATATTTCAATGTAACTCGAACCTCGACGAAATCCGATAATGTTGTCCGTCGGTTTGTACGCTCTTTGTATACTATTGTTGGGTAGCCATGCGTTATTATGTCTCATTTGGTTTAGGTAAAAAAAATGTTTTTTCGAAAATATTGGCGAATAAATTTTGGTGTTCATTTAACAAATTTTATTTTGTGATAATACACAGTTGTAATGTAAACCTTTTGTTATACTATACTAGCGGCTCCTGGCCCCCAGCGGGTTCACCTGAAAATTTGAGGTAGACAATAACATTTCTTCACAGCTTTTGCTGCACTTCTACGGCCGCGCTCGCCCGTTAAGTACCACCGCCCTTTATAGTCGACATAAAGTATTCATGACGTTTGGGGATGCCGTATGGTCATGTCTACCATTTTCTGTTCCGCCTCTTTTCCCCTCCAAATCTTCAATCCCCACCCCATCCTATCCAATTAACCTATTCTATCTAATCTCAATTCTATCGACTCACCGGATATTATGTCTCTATGGACGCTTACCATCAGGTCAACTGTTTGCTCGTTTGTCTTCCTTTAAATAAAAAAAATTTGCTGCTCCGTTCCTATTGGTCGTAGCGTAATGGGATATAGCCTCATAGCCTTCCTCGATGAATGGGCTTTCCAACAAAAATAATAATTATTCAATTCGGACTTATTAGTCTATTATTATGCTATTGCATCCGAGATTTCGCCTTCAACTAAAATAACTCATCAGCTTTCAAATATCAGTATAGATATTTTCGTTTATCTTATCAGTTTTAACCGACTTTACAAAATGAGAAAGGTTCTCAGTTCGAATGTTTATATGTTTTTTTATGTACGTTCGCGTATTTCTCCGCCATATTTTTTTTTTCATTATATAGGGTATTCTTCCGGAATGGTCCCATAAAATTTTCTTTTAAATCCAAATAATAAAATTGATTTTACGTATTTTTGCGCGTATCTCCGTCATTTATGTACTAATTTTAAAAATTATTTTTGTATGATGGAGCATTTTTCAGTTGTAAAGTTTATTTTTAAAAAATAAAAATAACAAGATTTAGGAAAGTTCGCACATATCTCCACTAATGAACTTATTTGAAAACATATTTTTTTATCTAATAGAGTACACTTCCACAATAGTCCCATAATTTTTTTATTAAAGTTGAATTAGTAGTTTGTTTGTAAAATCAAAATAGCGGAGAAGATATGTCTCGGAAATACACTTTTAAGGCATTAGTTTTTGTAATTTTCTATGAAAATAAACTTGTATAGAATACATCGAAGGAACGTATGCCGACGTCGTAAAAAAAAGGTTTAAGGCTGTATTGTTGAGTTCTCTCAAAAAGCCACAAAAGGTTCGCAATTTTGAGGCGTGGCAGGCATCTCTCGGTGGATTTAGTTACGGTAGTATCATTCTTGCAACAAATCGTGTTACACTATTATCAAAGATACTATTCAAAAGAAGCTTGTTGAATAGGAAAAATATGCAAAAAGACATAATGTATTCTTATCACTGGCATTGAATCATTTAATATAAATGATATAATTATACATTGATTGGTGAGTCACCTATGATATGGTAGAGCATGACTTTTCACAGCTTTTGCTGCACTTCTACGGCCGTGCTCGCCCGGGGAAGTACCACCGCCCTTTATAAAGTCGGCA
>JAOCPS010179439.1:0-14327 GCA_025505425.1 Graphium colonna
CCCTATAAACGTAACTTTTCGCATGTCATACTTGAAAAACATAAGATCTTTTTTAACAATTGACAACTCCATTTTCCGTACCATGTTTTATGCGAATAAATGAATATTATTATTATTATGGGGAATGAAACGATTTTTTTCGTCTGGCTGGGATGACTAAACATATAAATAAAAATATTATAATATACACAGTAAAATATATAATTATGTAATACATATATATGGAAAATTAATATAAAACATACATTATGAATAAACGTTACGTAAATATATATAGCCCAGCCAGATGGTAGCCCTCGGCAGGGTAGACTAGACGGCTGAGAGTTAGGGCGCAAAGGAAAGAAACTGGCGGTCGATTCGGGCGGTATCAAGGAGCACCGCTTTCTTCATTTGAGCCAGGAGCTGACCGGCGCGAAGTCCTAGCCGCCTTAGATTTTGTGAGAGGCTGAGTGCCAACTGTCACAGTCCTGGGTAATCCGCATGCATTATCTACCCGCCACCTTTCTTAAGTCAGTCCATTATGTTGAAGGAACTCCTACACTAAGATTGCCTTGTCGCTGTCTCCACTCTAACACGTATCGGCTCCATCGACCGTCAGTACATCTAGAGACATGGCCAGCCCACTTCCATTTCAGCTTGCTAACTTGCTAATATAAGCAACCTCTTCTTGGCAACTTTGTAGGACAGAACAGGTAAAATTAATAATTAAATAGCAGGGTATGAAGAAAAGTCAAGAATATATTAATATGAACAACAATTGTTTATGATACAGGTATAATAACAGAATAAGAGCTTCTTCATCGATAAGAAGCAATACATACAGATATGAACTTGAATATTACACAAACTTACACATCAATATTTTAATTTAATTCTCAGATCAGAGAATAATTCAGATGATTGACCACGCTCTATCTAAATTATTCTCTTATTTAGAGATGTGTGTTTTAACAACTTTTAAAAACGCATACTCCAATGTGTGCGTAAAAATTACTAGAATAGGAAAAAAATCCCTACGTTTTTATATATCATAAATAATGCAATTTCAATTAAATGATTTTATGAATATGACATATTAATAATTAAATGATTTTATATTTATAAAATAACTCCTAAAACACTCTCTGAACTAATAATATATAATGATCAGATATATTCTATTAAATTTTTATATCAAATTTGTAATAACGACAGAAAAGAAAATATAGCCGTGAAAAACATTCATACGCTAAAACTAAAAATATTTTTTTTGCATCAAAAATTTACTACGCTACTACTCATACTTAATGTTATATTATAAAAACTTTAAAGGAACTAGTTATTACACTGTGTTGATGCCGTTATAAATGGGAACCAGCGTAGTTCTATAAAGATTCTATAAGAAATTCTTAGATCCTCCTCTCATTGAAACGCGTCCGAAAATAATAAGACGTTATCATTTTAAAAGTTTATTTTAATAATATTCTTTACTAAACAGCTGATTTAATTAATTAATTTTAAAAAAAGATAATGTTTCATAAAACAGGAGTAATTAGTATTTAGTTAGCAATACTCCATTTACACTGTATACAAGAAGTTGTGCCATCCTTATAAATATTCGTATGTTACCATAACACAATCTCACAAGACTCAACAAAACAACATTAGTGTATTGGTAAATATGTTATAACGCGTTTTAATATTTTTATTTAGATCGATTTGACTACTTTTCGTTAGTTCTTACAACCGTCACTTCTAACATAACTTTCTACTACTTCTAACAAAACTTTTACTTGGCACTTAAATGTAGCTAAAATCAAATTAATAAAATGGTTAAAAACAGTAAATTAAAGTATGCGGTACATATACAAGTATTAATATTTCATTATAACTAACGCTCCGAATTACCCTTGACTTTATATAATTTTTCACCAGACAGTTTTCTATGACTCTGATGATATTCTCAAAAAATTTAACATAATAAGAACAAACTAACGTGTATATGAATATAATAAATAAGATTCGTAACCGTCCTTTATATTTTCAAAGTTTTAATGAAATACGATATATTATATTATTACTTCGCTTCGATATATTATATTATTGTTTTGGATTTAAATGCCTCTTTTTTGGGAAAAAGTGAGCGTTTCGAATTAAAACTAAGACCTAAATCGAGGTTCGTGAACCCTTCGGGATTCAAGATATCGCAATTATATGTGACAATTTATGTGAAAGTTGTTTTATAAAAATTTGTTTCAAGAAACGTTCACATCAAGTTGTATATAAAGTTTGAAAAAAATTTCTCTGTTTTTGCAAAATAAATATTTTTTCTAAATAATTTTCAATATACGAAGAAACCCGTGATCTTCCTATTTTTTTTATAAACATATTTAAAAACTTATAACGAATTACAAAACTGTCTATCTCGTAAATACAGCATATTGATCCTATTCTCAAGGCTTACCTTATCTCAATTATATGTCACACCTTCATCACTTTATCCAGGAAAATTTTCTGTAAGCATGAACAGGTATGGGCGGATCGTAAGAGGAATTTGAATTTACACTTACGATTTAAAGTCAATTTCAAAGTCTCAAGTAAAAAAAATCACGTAAATAAAATGTATACTAATATTACGAAGCTAAGGTTTTATTAAGTAGAACGTTCTAATCTTAGAAAAACAGGTATTAGTTTTGGATAGCTCATTTATCAAAGTAGGGTTTAAGCTATATAACATCACGATACGGCTAGCAGGAGCGGAGAATTAATAGAAAATATTGCAAGAATGGGGACAATTTACGCGAATGAATCTGCATGCAACAGATAGTTTATAAAAAAATTAATGCGAGGTAATTAAATATAAATAACAATTTATTAATTCATGTTGCCTAAATAGCAAAAAATATTTCTACTTTAATATAAGACCTACCTATGACCATTAACGCTGTAAAGGGTTCGAAACATCGGGTGATAAAATTTAAAATAAACCGCGGTAATATCCGTAAAGTTATTCAATTGAAAATGTCAAATATTCGCGTAAGTAAAGAAAAAAATGTTACATAATTTGTGTCAATAAAATTTGTCGAGCTTTACATTTATAACTGCAAAGTCTAACCAAAACTTTAACTATTTACGTATACAGTAGTTCGTAGTTATGTTACTATGGATTAATATTTGCATACGCAAAACAACATGACTGCAATAGAATTTGTGATGGTGTTCCGCCTAATATTTAGTCAGAAAGAGGCAAATAGTCGCAATCTAACAGTTAATTTTTTATGAAAAGGAAGACAGACGAGCAGACGATTCACCTGTTGGTAAGTGATCCCGTCGCCTATGGACACACGCAACATCCGGAGAGTTGCCATGGTAATGTCAACCTGGGAAATTAGATACAATGGGTTTTGGAGGGGGTAGACATAGCCATCCGGCATCCCCAAAAGTCATGCATACTTTATTTTATGCCAACTTTATAAAGGACGGTGTTATTTCCCCGGACGAGCGTGGCTGTAAAAGTATAGCAAAAGCCGTGAAAGGATGTTATGTTATGCCACCTGAAACCTATTTACCTATTTACCACGTCAAGGTAAGAAATGTATTTTACCTTCCATATTCCTTAACTCTATTTATATTCTAAAGAGCAAAGCCTTAAATTGTTTTCTCATATGCATTTTTCTTAAATATCAATAATATGCCATTATAGTTTAAATAGTTTAAATATAACAGATTTACAAATTTAAACCGAAATTATTTTATAACTTTATGAAGTAAGGTGACATTTTTCAATATCTAAGTCAGAAAAAATAGTTTAAGCTTAGAATATTTCCTTTTTTTGTTTATTAAGAATCCTATTTATGAATTTTATTTCAAACATATATTTCAATATATTTGTAAGGTTATCTTTTAGCAAAATGGTACCCTATTCTATTCGCTCTGTTTATCCTTTACCAATGTCAAATATTCCCAATATCTCGATCTTGTTTCTGTGTGTAATGACTTTAGTTAAGAAAGTGTCAGCTTAAACATCACCAGATCGCATTTTAGTATTATTACTAAATCAGCACAGTATTCATCATCCCCCTAGAATCGATTTTATTGATCGTTATTTAGCTCTGTGATCAGTAGAAATATCTTGGCACATTATGAAGAACGCTTGATTAAGTTTAAAAAACCTACTTTTGTATTTAAAACATTTTTCCACATTTTTTTTAAAACTGACTAACGCCTTTTCTCAATACCCGATAACTTACCTTATTCGAAAACAGAATTCAAGAAATAAATTCAGGTTAGCGATTTATTATATTTGCTCTTTTTATAAATAAGACTCTACTTTAGAAAAGTGTAATTGTAAGCTTTTGAACCAAATTCACTGAATACGCAATAAATTCTGCGTATTCAGTGAATTTGGTTAACTTATTTCAACTATTTAGGAGTCATTTTATAAGTAATGCAATTATGTGTTGGTAAGCATTTTAGTGTACACTTTTTTATGTTCATGAACCGCTAAATACCAGTACAGGGTACCAAATTATACATATCCAATTATTTCATTAAAATACCCGTGAATTTTTATCAGATTTAAACATTATGGATAAGAGGAAATGTTTCAAAAATGAATAGAACGTGGGCCATGTTATGTACAGTACATATAAAAGTAGGTCACAAAAATATTTTTTTTTCAATTAGTTAAATGAGTGAATTTACTTTCATTAAACTTAAGCTAATATTTTATCAACAATGGTAAGTAACACTAACCATAAATATAACGGATATATGCAAGAACTAAAATGACTGTTTGGGGTAAGAAATGTTTGTCGTTATTGACTGTCAATCATTTTCTCATTGTATGTCTGACGTAATAATAAATAAATCATAACATTTTTTGACATGTAATAATTATTTCATTAAAAGACCCGTGAATTTTTATCAGATTTAAACATTATGGATAAAAGGAGATGTTACAAAAATGTACAGAACGTGGGCCATGTTATGTACAGTACATATAAAAGTAGGTCACAAAAATATTTTTTTTTTCGATTAGTTAAATGAGTGAATTTTTTTTCATTAAACTTAAGCTAATATTTTATCAACAATAGTAAGTAACACTAACCATTAATATAAAAACAGATATATGCAAGAACTAAAATGACTGTTTGGGGTAAGAAATGGTTGTCGTTATTGACTGTCAATCGTTTTCTCATTGTATGTCTGACGTAATAATAAATAAATCGTAACATTTTTTGACATGTAATAACTGGTTCGTCTTTTATTACGTACTTTACTTATTCTAAGACTTTCACCGCATCTATGTGAACCTTTACTGCTGATAGAATATGGATACGTTTGGCTTCAGTATACTCATTTGTATTCAAGACAAATAAAGAAAATTTTTATGCCGTGTAATGTCTTTTTTTTATTTTATTGGGTTAATATAACAATTGTCTAATATATGTTAATTTAATAATAATTGCTTTATCAATATCATCATGTTTTCATTCTAATAATCTATCCAGAAATGGTGATAGTACTTTTATATTACCACTTTTATATTAACTTAAATTCCAGACGATTGTTATGGTGTTGGATCAGATAGAACAAAAACAGCGAAATCCGAAATCACACGCAGAGCTAGTAATTGTAAAAGAACAGTTAAAACAGCAACAATGTATAGACATAGAAGCCACAATCCATTAATCCAAAAATTTTAGCTTAAATTTTAGTTGTATTAATCTCATAAAAACAGAACGAAAATATGTACAGCAAAACTCAGATAACAAAAATGACAAATATCAAATCAAGTTTTGACAAAGGAAAGAAGATATTTGTCATTCTGTAAGTTCATGTCAGTTATAAGTGATCGATTTTCTAATGACTTTGTTGTGGTTAATCGATTAAAAAAATTGAAAGATAGCAATAAACTCTTATTTCTAAGACTTACGCGAATATTTCACATTTTAAATTAAACAACTTTACAGATTTTATCGCGGTTTATTACAGCGTTCATGGTGTGTATATACAGCGGCATGAACGCTGTAAAGGGTTCGAAATGTCGTTTAATTTAAAAATAAACTTTTGTATTTTATTTTTTTTATTTACCTATCATATAAACTCTTTTGTAAGTTAGTGTGATAAGTAAATATAAAAGATTGTTGCTATTTTTTTAAGAGCATGTTGACGATATTTCGAAAACATAAAACTTTAACCATAATGACAATTAAATATCAGTTCCATCTAGGAAGTAAATGAATAATATAGAATATATTGTAATAAATGTATATATGTATAATAATAAAAAATAAAGAAAATGTTATCATTTGAATTAAGAACTCTATCTTTTAAGAAGTCCATTAATAAAGATAATAATGCATATGTTACCCAATTTCTTGTCCAAATTAAAGAAATATATATCAGACTAAATCATAATGTTTTTATTTAAATGTTTAAACGTGTGTTCTTAATGAACGTGTAAAGTTTTTACATTAAACGCATTCGCAGTCTCTGAGATCATTGGTAAACTCGAAACTTGCGATCCCTCTCCATAAAAGCAAGTTTGAGTCAATTCATGGTACAGTGTGTCAAACTCTGGAATAACTTACTCATAGAAATTATACGTGCTCAAACTTTAACCACATTTAATAGACTTGTAAAAGATTATTACTTGTCACTTTAAAATATTAATAGCTTATGTATATAAATATTTATTAATACATATCTACGTACATGAATATACACCTTAATAGATTTAATTTTTTCTGATTTCTTTTCCATCCAAAGGTTGCCTAGAAGAGATTGAGAGACTAATTGTAAGATTGTTAATATATAATGTTTTATATTTTTTGGTGTGTGAAACAACGTATATTCTATTCTATTATTATCATGAATACCTTTATAATTTATAATTATGTCGGAAGTCAACTGCAAGTTCTGCAGCGTTGCGACATATTTAAAAAACAAATGCGTCGTAATCTCATGCTGTATTCCGTCTTACAGCGCCTTTATTTGTCTTTTTCGTCTATAACCCAAATAAGTAATTGAAAATTAATTTTAAAGCCAATAAATTATATTCAGAAAATCGAAACACTAGAGAGAAATAACACTAGAAAATATATTTTATTTGTAATGCTAAAATAGACCCACAAGTTTGGGAGTTTAGGATACATATGTGACCAAGTCAATTGCACGATAACTTTTGATTCTTACTCCGCTCCTTTTTCGCAACTCAAATTATGACCAAGAGATATTTGAATATGTGGTCTATTCATCATTAAAATGATTCAACGAATAAATGTTAAAACATCCTCTCCCTATACTCTGTAGTTTTCAAGTGAACGTAGGCAAGGCGAAACGTGGTTAGCAATTTGGCTGCTTACGGCCCTCAAAAGGGTGGTTCAATATTTACAAGATTGCTTCGGTTGCACAATTCCGCATGTCTGATGTTTGCATATGTCAAGCGTATGAATTCAATTTATGCCATAATTTTTAGACTCTAAGAGTAATTTATTTACGATATCATTTTGTAACGCATGAATTTCGTAATAATTTTATTTCTCTAAAGTGAAATTATATTATAATGCCTATTAATCTTATCAATAATTTTTATTTCACATAATATCACGGAACTATTCTAATTTTTTTATAATTTTACCAAAAAACCTAACATTACTGTTTAGATCACAGATACTGAACTTGAATCCTAATTTATTGACTAAACATTAGAAATATTACCGAACATTCGAGTATTTTACAAGACTTACTAACACGCTGTATGTAAACATTAATGTTGAAAAGAAATCCAACTTTATTATCGACTACTATTAATTATTTTATAGGCCTTCTTAAAACATATAACTTATAATTGCGAAAGTATCTTATCACTTATAGTTGAGATGAGTATGTCAGGAAAAATATAATTAAAAAGTACAAGGAAGTTTTGAATAGAAACATTTAGATTTTTTTTATTGCAGCATAGAGAAAATTAATATATGGGATTTAATCGTATAATTCTGAATGGTTTTCTTATCATTATTGTGCACTAAAACTGTAAATGAAATTGTAGAAATAAAAACCAAGAAGCATACAGGCACTTCTTACACATTTATCGCTTATTTAAACCAAAATATCTTTATTCACTTTGGAAGGGAAAACACTTGCTTATTAATTGTCAAAAAACTACCACCGATTTTGAAAAAAATACACTGAACTGAGAAGAACCGGCGTAAGAGATTCAGCGGGAAAGGCGGGAAAAATACTTTTTAAACGGTTTTTTTTATAAGAAATTGGTATACAATATATTTTAAGCGCTAAACGGTCTGGAGCAAGCGATTCATTATTAGGATATGTTATCATTCAAATAATTGTTATAATACAAACAGAAATTTTCCTCAACACTTTTATTGCATTTATTAACTGAATATTTTATGGAACGTCTTCTGTGATTTTGAAAATGAAAAAATATTAAATTTTAATATATGTACTGAGATGCTACTGTCAATATCTTTATATCTTAAAAAAAAATTTTGAGACCCAGAGATTGCTGAAATAGTTCTCTTCTAAATAAAGAAGACGATATATATATCAATCACGTTTCGCTAATGCACAACTTTAGATATTATACTCTGAATATAACAAATACACCAGACAAGCCATATCTAGATCATTTGACTGTATTTTAATTTTCACATAAACTGTTGTGCTGTGTTTTGCATATATTGTGATGCTAAACAATGCTTTAAACTTAATAAGATATAAATAAGTTAGATACAGTACTTCTCCGTCCAAAAACAAATTCTTCATTAACATTAGAAGTCAACTTTTTCAAACATTTCTACTCTTGCATCGTCGGCAAATAATATTGCACTTACTTATATTATCTTATTTTCGTTTTCTAAATATGGCAGGTCAGGAGAAACAGAAAAAGGCGAAGAATAGACCCCTGCAGGATCCCCATATTTACTCAGGCCCCGGAAGATCTCTCGCCATTCACACTCACACATACATTCACTCTGAATTCGATGGCACAAATACGGACTAAGAAGTTTGAATCCGGCGTTTCTAATACCATAAATTAAACTTAACTACTGAATAACAATGGTTTGCCTTGATTCTTTGTTTTTATAAGAAAGATAACATAATATTTTTATTTTTTATGATTCGTGGAAGTGATATGGTACCATAAAAGAAACACTTCGATGTTCGTCAAGTAATTTTTTAATGATAGCTTAGAAGTTGCAATTTGAGATTCTTAAATTAATGTTGAATAAATTTTAAAATATTGTTATATTAACATACACTATTGTATTGATACAAAATATAATGTAATATTCAAAATAGGTACTCAGTGAAACAATTCCTTAAAGCTATAACAAAAAGGTAAACCTGTCAGTTAACTGACAGTATACTATATCATCGCAGTACATAGATGTGTATTTGGCATTTGCAAGGGAATCATGACTATTCTTGATTTTCTAACGGTAAACTTATTTTAGTGTACGTAAAGTCTTCGATATTGATCTCCGTGAAAAACTTATTATTTACATTTTAACATGGTATTAGTATTTCGCTGAGCTAATTCTCGAACTAATAATGCTCAATCTTGCCCAGGTTTTTCCCTTAAAAGCAAAGTATTTAGAGTAGAAAACAGTAAACTAAAAGCCTATTTATAATTTATCACACTGCCAGCAGTCTGCCCAGGCAAACTCCTCCTCTAGACAAAGAGTATAGAGCATAGTCCATCACGGTTTAGAATTTAGAAACTCAATTAATAAATAAAAAATTAAAGACCAATAAGCCTACCCAACAAATCTCACGAAATCGCAAAGATCCATCCTTAGACAAATTTAGTTTGAAATACAAAAAAGCTTCCTCGATATTATGTATTATTTAAAATGCTGTCACATTTCTATTCATCTTTGTTTTTTAATTACCACTACACTGTAAGGGGAAGTATTACCCATATTTATACTATAAACGTATAAGTAACCCTGGCTGTCTTCATTTACCTATCCACACCCAAAACCACTGGAAGGTTTTGTTGATTTTACGTAAAACTATTAATTAAGCAAAGGAAATTCGCTACGTTCTGTCAAAAAAGAACTTGTGACATAATTGCAAATACGAGTACATATGGGCTTTGAGCAATCAGTACCGCTTTCAAAACTATATCTTCTTTCATGTGTTCCGCACGAATTTCTTTGTGTTATATTTATGACGTGATATATTATATTTTAATTGAAAACACATATATTGGTACGTTGTGAAAAAAATATTGACTTAACTTAAAATAAAAATTATTGTATTAATTCATTATGTAAGTAAAACATCTTTTTTGTTATAATCGAGAGATCTAAAAATGTTTAAAAGTGTATTCCTTCGTAATCATTGCTTTAAAGTATTAATAGAGTGGACTTTGATTACATTGGATATTTAACGAAAAGTAGTATCTGTGCAATGTAAAATGTTTTAAAGTGTTTTCTCAGAATATTATTTTTTTTAATAGTCTTTTTTTGTATTAAGATTCGTTTCTACAATTATAACCTTTAAGATGTGATTTGACATTTCATAGTAAGTATTTTATCAATACGTATTGCTTATCAGATATAGATAACCATAGATCCCCATAAGACACAGGTCAAATAAAGGTATAATATTATACAAGAAATATGTAATATTATTATAATTGTTTACTCGACACACAAACACAGATCCTGTGCCATTTTTTTAGATTTGTAATACTGATGGTGGTAATTTTAATATGAAACTTTCTTTAACTTTATGTAAAAACTAATAGAAGTTAATGTTACATTTATATTGTTATAGATTTCGTTAAACAGATCTTCCTTCTCTTCTTCTTCCAGTGCCTCTTCAACGTTGAAGGTTGGCTGCCAACTTTGGAATTTGTCCTGGTCTAGTGCGAGACAAAGCAATTCTTCGGCTGACTGACTCTCCTTCCATTCTCTGAATTCATAGCCATGATTGTTTTTGCGTCCGACACGTCTCTTTCCTGCGATCTTGCCCGTTATTATGAGTTACAGAAATTTGTACTTATAGCGCCGAAGCTCGTGGCCGAAATGTTCCACTTTTTGACGGTCTGCATAAATTTACAGGCCATACAGACGCGGTGGAGCAACATTGCATTCCACACATTCTGCGTTGATCTGATCCGAAGCATACAACAATAGCACCACATATCATATAATTTGACGCGGCTGTTGGTGTAATTTTTTTTTCAGAGTATATTGTACGTGCCAATTACGAGTTACGACGCAGGAGGACTCATAAGAACCGATTTAATTAAAATTAGTTTATTGATTACAAATTACAATTATAAACTAAAAGCATAATTAAAAGGTGTTTCTTCCCAGGGCGAGCGCAGCCGTAAAAATCCAGCAAGAGCAGTAAAAAGATGTAATGCTCTGCCAGCTTTGAAATAGAATATACAGACAGAAACTTCACTCGAAAAAGCCTGGCACACGCATGTTATTACTAGGGCTTCTAATATTTTTTATTTCGATTTTGTTCTAAAAGCGAATGTATTTTCCAAGCAAGAATAATTTGATGTTTCTGATTGCTCTTTATATTTTTGTCAAGCAAGTTGCAAAATTTATCAAATTGATTCTTATTTCTATGAACGTACTTAACATTACCAGGTACAAGCGACCGTCAGAAATTTATTTCTTCAAACAATCCTCGCAGTGATGCTTTAGGGTCAAGAGAGCACTTATTTGAAGAACAAAGATATTGTTTATGTCCACTGCATTACCCCAGAGAAGAATGTCGAAAGATATAAGACTATGAAAATAACTAAAATATACTATTCGTACCGTTTATACATCCATTAATTGTATACTTTTTTAACTGCATTTGCTTCTGATCTATGTATATTTGTGAGCTTATTAATATGGGGGCCCCATTGCCGTTTGCCATCAATAGCAATGCCTAAAAATATTCACTCAATTTTTCTGTTGTGTCTATTTGATATAACACTTTCCTATTTAGAAATACATCAGATTTTGATGTTGTACTTTTGGAGTACTGAATTCGATACATTAAGTTTTTTACAGTAGATTGATAATGCTGAACCTTCTACCTCGGAAAGGGTATTGATTACATCATTGTAGTTAAAGATATGTCGTTAAACTTTACAAATTAAAGTATCATAAGCAAACAATACTATCTCGTGACTTTTACTTAATTAATAGGTAAGTAATGTACATAGAATAAGGAATGATTGATTAGCTATCAGTTCAGAAATACCTCTAACGTAAAATAAGTGATTTTCCTGTTTTTACAGATACAGCAGTAAGTAAGTGAGCAGGCAATTTACCTAATATTAAGTGATTTATGAAGGTGAGGGATATTTTTATTATTAGAAAAACAGTGAATGGTGATGGTAGAATTGAACATCCGGCAACCTTATAACACATACATTGTTTGAATTGCACATTTACTTCCATTCTCTCCTCTATTTAGATTACTAATATATATCACAAATTGATTAAGAGAAATGCTTGAATCCCCTTTGATCTATCATTTAATATCAACTGCAAAGTTAAACTATTAGCCAAATTTCAGAGAGCTGGAAATGAATAACTAGTTAGTAAATATGAAACAAGCACGGGGAAATATGTATGTGTGTAAAAATACGCGGCCAAACGTAAAATTTTGAAATAAACGTTTCCCCGGGTATATTGTTTATATTTAAGCTTTTCCTTACAAAATTAGGCTTTTCTGAAAACGGTTCATGAATCGAAAACGTTGGTATGATTTTTTTTAAATATCGGTATAACTAAGGAGTTTTGAAAGGAGCATTATTACAGAAATATATAATGTTAGAAAGAATGATTTTTTTTGGTAGTTTTATTATAATAATAACTACTCTAAATAAGGACAACATTGTAGGTTAAAACTTATATTACAATAAAATAAACATACATCGTTTTATTAAACATTGTTATATTTGCTGAAACTTATTTTAATTTATAAATCAAAAAGTAGTAGTAAACAGTGAGTATAATACCCATTTTTAATAGTCTATGAGTAAAATACCCATTTTTGGCCGTTCATAACCTAGCGCTACAAACAAAAGCAATTTATTTGCCAAAAATTGGCAATTTATTCTTCCCTATGTATAAGGTATAATGTTTATATACTTTTAAATAATTATTACCTCAATATTTATGATTCCGCAGGATATTAAGTATAACTATAGACTAAAATCTTTGATGGGATTGCTATCTTTTGTCTTTTGCTTGTGAACGAAACTTCACGGGTTTGATAGAGTAGTTAAGTAGGTTATATCAAACATATATAATTAGGCACACATTTTTTTAATATTATGTAATAAAATGATTATTGAAGATTATTCTGACTTCAGAATCATAACTTGAATTAACTAGAAAAAATTTTATCTTAGAAAGAGTATTAAAAGTATACCTTTGAAAAACATTTTTTTTAATTACTTTGATTTAGAAAACAACATAGTGAATCTATTTTTCTTAAAAAATTTATGGTATCATTTTGGAATACCCTTTCAGATAAAAAAAAAGAATTTTTAAAATCAGGTAATATATAATATGTACACTATATTGAGAAGGCAACGACTAAATCGAGAAGTTCGTCTCCGTTTTATTAAGAAAGTCATTAGTTTCGATTTCGAGTATTTTTTTAAATAATTCGTGTTAAAATTATTTTAAAATTGTACCTTCTAATAAAATAATGTGGCAACCAATATATCATGAGATGTGGTTTCAAATTGAAGTATATGTATTTCAACATGTGTTTAGATAATAAGTGTTACCCAGAATACAGTTAATTTTATTTAGACAGGTTCTAACGTGAACCAAACCAATTTTCATTAAATCAAGCAATAATAAAATACGAGAACTTCTAAGACATTAAATAGGTTATTGTTATTAAAGTTTAATTCTCCTTGTTTTTATTCTTCGTTTGCTCTTGGAACTCTTTTGTTTTAATACAGTTTTATACGAATATAACTCAGAAAAACTAATAATAATACACTGGAATGTTTATTTGTTTCTCTAACTGGCAAGCCTATTAAAGTAGCTATCAGTATTTGTAAAAAATGTTTTAATATATGAGAGATAGGTACACGAAAACAGTTTTAAATATGGTATGTGTAAATCTGAAGAATCAAATATTCTCACCAAACCTCACAAAACTAATTTTATTTTTTTTTTTTTATAGAGGAGGAGGCAAACGAGCAAGCTGCTCACCTGATGGTAAGCGATCACCGCCGCCCGTGGACTCCCGCAGCACCAGAGGGGTTACAAGAGCGTTGCCGGCCTTTAAGGTAGGAATATGCTCTTTTTTTGAAGGTCCCTAAGTCGTAT